>NW_004624867.1:4106651-4118278 GCF_000247695.1 Heterocephalus glaber
GGAAGGGTGGAGGGGATGAAGTGAGGGCTAGGAATGGGGAAAACATAAGAACCAAGATGCATTATATAAAGGTACAATTCTCAATGAGAAATGTAATTGTGCTGTATACCTACAATGTACCAATAAAAGAATTTAATACAAAAAATACTTTCTAATTAATACCACACTGTATATACTCTTAGTATTTGTTATATGCTTTATTATTATCTTAATGAAATTTATCCAATTAGGAAACTAAATGTGATTTTTAACAAATAATAAACATTTCGTTCATTTTTTAGTTTAAAATGGTCAGCATCCTTCTTGGATGAGACAATTAGAAGCTGAAAGTCTATCAAATAAAAATAATATTTTCTGGGCTATAAAGAGCGTCAAGTCCTACATACATTTAATCAACTGAACAGTTAAAATGTACATATTGCCAGGATTTTGACTCTTTGTACACAAAGTTTAAAAATGAAAAGCACATACTAAACTGCTTTCAGTGTTACATGGTTCCTATATATTTTGTTTGGCAGGCAATGTTTTGACTAAAAAACAGTTGCAAAATTTTCATTGAAATACATCTGTAATTGTAGTAGAAAAGAATTATCCTTATTAAATACAGTGATCATTTAGTCCTCATTTATTTATTGCCTTGCATTAACTCCTATGACATGCTGTGGTTATTTCTGAGATCCACTTAGGAAGAGCTATAACACCCATTATATTTTGAATTATTTTTAAATCTTGAAACAAGATCCCTAAATGGTTTGATTTTGATAAGTACCCGCAAGAAACTGTATTTTTATATTTTTCTTTATAGCATCCATTCATGAGTCTTTTGGCTGCATCACTGTAGTGATAAAGTGCTGTTTCTATATATGCTTCTCTCATAGATACCAATGTCATAACCAGCTACACAGGATGCTTATCTCCAAAGCCCAGCTCAAGGCCATAGGATATTCACATGTGAATAGTACACAGCAATCTATGATTAGAATTACCAAAATTGATATGATCTACATAGCTCATTCTCTCCTTTGTTTATGAAATTATATCCTTCTCTGGTTTAGTATTTATTCTAAATGCTATATCTACTTTAATTAAAAACTACCTTACTATTACAACTCATTTTACTCCTTTTTCTGGAGTGCAAAACTTACATAAAATTTTAAACTGTATATAAGTGAAGTGAGTTTTGAAACTGATCCAAGCACTAAGTGATATTTTCCAAGAGAGACTTGGTTCAGCATTAAAGATCTTTCCTTATTGTCATTTCTTAGAAAAATAAAATTTGTAAGTTCAGCAAACACTCATTTTTAACCCTTGAATTATTAAATTTTAACGATTTTATGTGGGGTAAATGTCTTGCTTTGGAAATAAAGCAATCTAAATATAAAATAAAAGTTGAACAACAATACAACTTGTGAAATGCATTAGGCCAACCACCCAATAAAGCTGAAAATAAATTGTTTATCAGTCTGTTTAGTACATTCATTAATGATATTTTTTCTAAAACAGTTATATAGTGTATTTCCTGGGGAGGGTTCAGATCTTTCAGCTGGTATTATTGGTAAAAGAGACTGCTCATTAAACTTTTGTACTTTATTTACTAAGATATATAGTGTATTCTTGTTGTTGACATTAAATTTTTTGGTATTGTTTTCTTCTGCTCTTTCGAGAATCAAATCGGTATATTGTCCTTTGGGCTCTCCATTAATTGTAGCAGCTCCGGCAATGCATACATCTGGTTTCCTACTTTTGTAAGACAGAACCAGTAGGAATATGAAAAGTTTATTATAAGGAATATGAAAAGTTTATTATAAGGAAAATACCTTGAGAATCTATCTTTTCAAGCACTGAAAACTGAATGAACAGACTAACATGCCACCTTTCTTTTCATCCATCTTTGTTCTGTTAATTTTCTTCTGAACATCAAATGGTCTTTAAAAATCGTTAAATTTTAAGGAAGATTTATAGTTGATATGTAACTGACATTAGTAAGTTAACTGACTTACGTAAGAAAATGCTTGATCATGTATTCTGTTTTAGTATTTTCAGAGAAATTATACTGTTCTTGGCAGTCTCTTTTATAATCTCATGTGCACTCAACATCCTGAGAATTGATAAATTGATAAAAACTCATTAAACCTTACTGAAGACTAGGACATTTGTACTAATTTCAGTACAGATAAGTCATCACATGTCTTGAAAAAAATCAGAGAGAGATATATAACAAAAACTTGGAGGTGCATAGGTTATGTTAGTTATTGTAGGAAAGTATATCCATCAAAATAAATTATTCTTAAAACAGAAAATAACTGTATTGCAAAGCTCTTAAATCTATAAAGGTAATAAATCAGTACACTAGAAATACCTCAAAAACTTACTTGGATCACTATGTTTTAATTATTTTACTGCTACTATTTCTGACTCACGTGTTTTCAGTTCTAAAGAACTATGACTCTCAGTTATCATTAGAGTAGAGCATGTTTCAAAGTCAATATATATGCATATATAAAATATAAATTATAAATATGATTATATCCCTTGTTTTTTGATTGATTTTTATTCATGTCATTACTGAATGAGAATCTGAAACAAACTATTCAATTTGATAAAAAACAAAATGACAAAGCAAGTTATTCCTTGTACTTATGAGTAAAACTGCAGTCATTGACAACATGTTTAGAGGGACCACTTCCAGATGCATCAAGAAACACAATATATTGTCCACTATATTAATCATCTAAGGTTACCATCACAAAATACCAGAGGCTGAGTCAATTAAACCACAGAGAAGAATTTCCTCACAGTTTCAGTTGCAGGAAATCAGGTCAAGATGCCAGCATACTCAACTATTTGTCAGGGCTTTCTGGCTTGCAGACTGACTCCTCTGTGTCATCTCAGAGGCCCTACATCCACTAGATCAAGGCTCTTCCCTTGTTGCCTCATTTAATCTTAGTGAACTCCTTAAAAGATCTTGGTGGGGGAATTTGCAGGTGTGAGGGAAATTCAGTCCAGTGAACTTGCAATAATCCTTCAAGTACCATACTTGTCTTGCCTGCAACTTATCTGTAGTAGAAATATCAACAAACATCTATTTACTTCTTAAAACTGCATCATCATGTCATCTATCCCTTTCTTATGGGATTATGAACAATGGATCATAAAAAGTAAACAAAATAGGCTGGAATCATTATGGTATAATAACAGAAATTTATAGCAGTGTACTTTATGTAATATTTGAAAATTTTTTTAAGTGACTAATTTCTACCAAAATTGCAACTGTTAAAATCATAGTCATACATTTTTAATGTTTTATAGTATGTTAATAGATAAATTTAAGAGTATAAAAAGTCAATGTTTTTCATTGTAAAGTTTGAAAAAACACATGAATAGAATATGAGACCTGATTCATATAGCTTCTTACATTCACATGTTTCCTGACAAGAAATTTGGATAAAAGTATTAGTAAGATCACCCACTGCAGTAACTATGTGGTCACTCCCCATGATTCTGATCTTTCTTCTATTGTATTCATATCTGTTATTTCCACTTGGCCAATTGGTTCATTTCCATAAACACATGGTACAGTACAGAAAATATCAGATTATGAATTAGGATCAAGGGTTCATTTCCTAGATTTGCCTTTACTATCTGAATTCTATCAAAGTTTCATGATTGTGACTCATTATTTTCTTTGCTCTTACAATAAAAGTATAATGGTAAATCATCTCTAATGTTTCTCTGTCTTTTATAGTCTCTGACTTAGTGCTTGTCCTCTGCTTTGAAATTTGGTCGTCAGAGATCTGGCTTCATCATACATATGAATTACCTTTACTTTAACAGGAGAAAATTTCCCTTCATAAATAGAATTAATTTGCTA
Source organism: Heterocephalus glaber (assembly GCF_000247695.1). The sequence goes on from NW_004624867.1 coordinate 4,110,523, forward strand.
CAAATTACTTTTTGTTTCAGTCTTAGAACTTTTGCTGGTGCTAAAATAAAAAACTGTTAAACCCAAATTCTTGTTCAATGTCATATCCTTAAAAAGAGAAAAAATAAAAAGTTTAAGACAAAAAGAGTAAGCCAGAGGAAAAAAAACACTGCATATAATCAATAATGAATAATTTTAATCGAAAACCTTCTATAAAAAAAGAAAGCAAAACCCAACCTCACATAGTTTTAGTAAATTTGACTGCCCATTTTTCAAACTAATATATGTGTCCAGTAAAACTTTTATGACAACAAATAGTCAAGTCTGAAGAAGAAAATCACTTAGTCATTCTGATGTGGATAACTGCAAAATTCCTAGACAAATTTTCAAATGTAATTTCAGTAATATATAGAAATAATAATCATCATGATTGAATGGGAGTTATTTTAGTAGCAAAAGTAATTTCATATTTGATAATTAATGAAATTTATCTTACAAATGTAAAGGAAATTCATTGAAATCATTCTGATTGCAGAAAAAAGACAACTCAACATGTATTTATTTTAAACCTCATGGAAAACTAGAAATATATAGAAATCCATATAATATTTTAAAAGTTATTCTCTACACCTACTGAAAACATTATATTTCATGGTAAATGACTTATTCATGAATTTGGGAATAAGATGATATTTTTTTCTTGCTGCAAATTATAGTCAACATCATAAAAGAAATCCTGGTTAGCATAATCATGCCAGAGAAACAATAAGTGAGTGACTTTTACTTACTTATTTACTTAATTATTCATATTTGTGGTTCTGGAGATCAACACAGGGCTTCAGGCACGCTAGGCAAGAGCCTTACCACTGGACTTACCACTGTGTATCCCTACCTTGAATGAAATGTTCAAGGCAAAATAAAATTGTTATTATTGGCAAAAAGGTTTTATCAATTGCTATAAAATTATCACAACAAAAATTTTAAATGATAGCCTTATAGGTTCTCTTGCTTCTCCTTTTTGTGAATTTGGGGACAAATTGACTTGTGGTTTTGACTTGTCTCATGATATTGCAGTCAAACATCAGCAAAGTCTACACTAACCTGAAATTTTACTTAGGTCAGGAGGTTCCAGTCCCTAAGTGTCTTACCACAGGGGTGGCAGGTTGGCAGTTGGAAGTAGAGGGTCTCAGTTCCTTTCTATAGAGATTGTTCCATAGAGTTTTTCAGGTCCTCAACGAATGACAACAGTCTCCCCTCAGTTTAGGAAAACATCTAGGCAGAGATTAAGACATCTTTTGATCTAGAGCAGCAGACTCCAAGCTTCTTGGCACCAGGGATTAGTTTTGTGGAAGACAATTTTTTCATGGCCAGGAGTTGGGGGTGCGTTCAGGATGACTCAAGGGCAAATATTTATTGTGCACTCTATTTCTTCTGCCTCAGCCCCACTTCAGATTATCAGGCAATAGATTCCCAGAAGGAGACCACAGTCTACATCCCTCACATGCACCATTCACAGTAGGTTCACACGCTGTGAAAATCTAATGTTGCTGCTGATCTGTCAGGAGGCAGAGCTCAGAAGGTAATGGGAGCAATGGGGAGTGTCTGTAAATACAGATGACCTTTGCTTGCCCAATTCACCTCCTGCTGTGCACCCTGGTTTCTAACAGGCCACAGACAGGTATTGGTCCATGGTCTTCCAGCTGGGGCACCTTAATGCAGAGTCAGAATTCATGTATTACTTTTGTGGTACTGTGATCACGATCACACAAGATAGTTTTGATTTAACATAGGGAGTGATTTTAATAGAGTTTGAACACTGAGAGATGAAGATAATTGTAGGACATTATAAAGAATGGTAACATAATCGGATCCACAGAAAAAGCAATAAGTTCATCACTTTAAGTGCAACTATGGCTACAACAGGGTACTAATGATAACAAATAGCACTGGTGAGAACATAGGGAAAAAGGAATCCTCGTATACTCTTGATCAGAATGTAAATTAGTCCAGTCATTATGGAAAGCACTATGGAGGTTAGTAAAAAACTAGATATAAAACTGCCAGGTCTACTTCATATTTGTAAGGTAAATGCCATCATTATATGGTATTTGATATATAATGTAAATATCATCTAAGCTATACAATTTCTTCTGGTGCTTGTGAAGGGAAATTTGAAAATATTCTTCTTCACTTGTAAGATACCAAGTGTGCTGGGCATTATAAAAGTCTTCCTTGTGGTCACAGTTGTAATCTGGTATATTTAATTGCAGACTTTCTCTGGATGTGTTACAGAAAAAAATATGTTATATTAATTTTAGTTTCTTATCAATCTTAAAATTTTGAACTGGAATTTTATACTTGCTTGTATGAGTCAAATCACCCTATAGCTAAGTATCTATTCATTTCCTTTTTTAAATCCTACTAGGAATTGCCTAATCACATTAATATCCTAATTGCATGCTCTAAATTTATGACATGTAGCACTTGTTATATTCTATTTATTCTTATTTGAATTATTATAAATATTGTCTTCCAATCTATCAGGTCTTCCATGTTTTTTCATTGGATATCTGTTTACTCAACGAATTTTGTTGTCAAATACAGATCAATTTGCTTTCCTTGTAATTGTTATTTGAGGGTCACATTTAAGTGATCCTCTCTGAATTCATAGGAAAAAATAAATAATCCTGTATATTTAAAATAGAATGGACATTTACAATAAATCATTTACACAGATGATGATAGAACTGATGCAATAAACAAATTGGTAAGGGGAAATTAGCAGTACACATTAAGCTATTGCCACCACTGGACTAAAGGAACAAAGGAATTACTACTACCTTAGTAGCAGAGAAGAAGCCTAGTAGTCGTAGTATCCCAGGCTGGTGTTACCAGATACCAAAAAAGACTCTCAGTTAAATTTAAAACTTTTGTTAACACCTAACTTGCTCCAAGAGATCATGAGAGTCAGATACACTCTTCTGCCCTCTAATCACCTGCCTGTGACTTTCACTGGCTGAACTCAAGTATAAAACAGATGACAAATGATCCTGGAAAATATGCCAATAGGCTTAATCCTGAGTAAAATCATTTCATAGGCGCTGAGTTATCTGAAAACTACTGTAGTGTATAATAACTCTTAACATTTCCTTTTAACTGCATTTATTTTTCACAATTGCATCTTGTCTGTTTTCAAAAGCCATGATTATATGAGCCATGTGCAGCATATATAATTCTAAGTGAAAGGTGATTCCATTGTCACATATAAGTAGTATTGAAGTAAATTGATAGGTCATTCCTGTTTTCATGCAGACTACATAAACTAACTTCTGGTTTTAGTTTTGGGCTTGACTCTTCTGCCTAATGATTAAAATGACAGGCAGAAGCACTGTCTATTGACTGAGTCACTCTGTAGAATAGCCATGTTATTGCCTCAATTAAAAATTCAGGTAGAAATGAGTTTACATAGGTTCTGAAACCCATATGTCTCAGATCTATCCCTGCTCTTTTTAATCAATGCAGTCATCTGTGGCTACTAGACAAAGTGACCCAATAAAGCTTGTTTTGCTAGTCATCTTATCCATTATGAAGAACTAAGCAAAAAGATAAAATGAAAAGTTAGAATGAAATGTAGTCTGCTTAAGAACACAAATGATACATATTTTACTTTAGAATTACTACTGTATGCAACAAAATCACCATGTACTTTTAATTATATATGCTTAATATATCTCATAATTATAACATTTAAAAACATCAAAGATGTAACTGTAAACAGTATTTACAGTAAAGGAGAAACTGCTATGTTTTGTTACTGTAGCTTAAGTGTTTTTAATTTATTCATTTCCTATGAAATTATTTTATTCAGCATTTAAGCCTATATCACAAAATTAAATGCCAGATAAAAAGCTAAATTGTCATTGAAATAGATTGTAAAATTTTATGGAATTTGGGAGGGAGTAGCTAAGGGGGTGAGTGATCTCATGATACATTTTGGTTGATAGTCTTCATGATTAGTAGCCTATTACTAAAATGGTGTTGAGCTTATATTAGCCTTTGTTTTTAATAGACTTTAATTATGTAAAAGTTTTAGGTTTAATGTCAAATGGAGCAGAAGACACAGAGTTGCACATTTCCCCTGACTCTGCACATCCACGGTGATTCCCCACAGTTGACATTCCCCACCACAGCGCTATTTTGCAATGAATGAACCTGGATTGATACAACATCATCAGTGTCCATAGTTGATATTATAATTTATTCTTCTTGTTGTACATTCTATGTTTTTACACATATATAAGCAAATATATCCATCATTGTGCTATCTAATAATTTCAAATCTCTTGGGAAAAAATGGCAAGATAGTTCAGTGTGCAAAATTGTTTTTCAAATCAACATGCCACAAATATCAAATCCAATGCAAATTTATAGACTGTTGCTAAAATACAATTTTAAGTTACTGTGAAGTTTGCAACAAACTACACATTTTATTTGACATATATCTTTAAAAACATGGCTAGTAATTGCAGATTTAAAATGAGCCTGATGTTTTATTGCTATCTGAATAAAAGACTTCCAAGGTTGAATATAATAGGTTTCCCCATTTTTTAAATTTTAAATGATTTTACTTCTCCTTATATCTTTGTAATAAGTTCATCCTGAAAGCAGATATTTTGTTTCTATAACTGGATTGCTTAAATATTCATAATGAACTTCCCAAGTATTTCAATCTGGACCATTGAAGAAAACAAGCACCAAACAAAAGATTTTTGAAAGCTCATACTAGAGACAAAGTATGTAAAAATATCTCTTCTATGATGATTTCTATATTGCATGATAATAAGTACATCAACACTTAATAAAATTGAATGACTTGGTCTACTCTAATATAAAATAATACATGTAGAAAATACATGAAAACTGAGATATAATAGAACGTATCTTGAAATTCTATGGAAAAGAAAATATTTGTGCAGTCACTTTAATTCAGCAGTCACAAGAAAATCATTTACTTGTGAAAAATCAAGAAATGAAACATAGCATCTTGGTACATCTTCCCTGAATATTCTATTTATTCCAGAAAAATAAGGTGGAAATTTCCCTTCATTTTTTACAGCTTTAACTATCTAGCAGAATTAATATCCTATAACATAACCTAATTATCAACCAATTTATAGTCTCATAAAATAATGTAAAATGTAGAGATATTAACTCAGAATCATTTAATGTGAAAAACAGTATTAATGTTTAAAATTTAATGATTCATTTAAACAAAAAATTGTAGTAATGTGACCTTTTGCAGATTTAAGTACGACTAATCTGGAAGGCTGAACTAAAATTGGTATAAAGGAGCTATGATTCGCGAAAGTACTTACATGAGATCAATATCTGTCAGTGTGAATTATTATATAAATCCTAAATAATTTCTATATAATTTTACTTATTTTTTTCCTCTTTTCTTTTTACTAGTACATATTTGTAATACAAAGTTTACATTCATCTTTGGGAATGGGTACATGTACATAACAGTTTTTTTCATAATCCCTTTCACCTTCTTTCCCACCTACCTCCCTCTTCCTCTAAACCCCTTTTCTCCATTTTCATTCTTATTGATGCCATTCTTAGTTCCTTTCAATGACATATATTGTTTATATTCATTGGGGTTATTAAGATCCTGTGCTTGGGTATGTAAGTGAAATTGTCCTTATTTTATGGAGGAATATTTAAAAGTAAATCAGGGGATTTATTTAAGTACTTGATACTGGTTATAGAACTTGATACATTAGAAATGTTGATAGGAGGAAAATATCATTTTTTAAAAGTCTACGATAAAAGAAAGTAAAAGAAAATAGATGAAGAAAGTTTAGGATCATAACAAGAGATTACAAAATTGTTCCTAAATATTTAATATCATATTAACAAGTTTATAGTCATAAAGAAATTTAATCTCAACCAAATTTCAACTTTATTATACAATGAAGAAGTAAAAAATAAAACAAACTTTCTTAATTAACATAACTAAATAGAATGTAGACATTTTGTTAATTGGTGATTTTCATGGGATATGATAAAATATGGATAAGAACCAAAATCCATGGTAATGTGTTTTTAAAAAGGAAAAAAACCCAGGCCTGGTGGGACAGGTTGTATTCTCAGTACTCTGGGATCCTGAAATAGGAGGATTACAAATTAGAGCCTAGCCTGGATAATTTAGGGAGACTTTGTTTCAAAAGTTAAAAGAGGGAGGGGCAAGGGAAAGGAAAGAAGGGAAAGGAACAATGATGAGAAATGGAAAAAATGAAAATAAAGTCTTTGTAAATAGGGAAGGGTGGAGGGGGTGAAGGGAGGGCTAGGAATGGGGGAAAAAATAAGAACCAAGATGCATCATGTAAAGGTACAAGTTTCCAATGAGAAATGTAATTGTGTTGTATACCTAAAATGTACCAATTAAAGAATTTAACAAAAAAAATTTAAAGAAAAATAGAGCTAGGTTTAGAGTTCAGTTTGAAGACCCTGGCTTGATTCAGTCTCCAGTACCACCGAAAACAAAGTTTAAAAACAATTAAATAAATTTTCTTTTTAAAAAAGGTGAGTGGCAGTTTAATAAATTTTTTAAAAAGTGAGGCTGTATTATGAAAATTTTATTCATAGAGTTATAAGAAATAAAACATGCGTCTTCGCCGAGTTGGAAATAATATTTTATGCACCTGCGGAAATCAGGGATCCATGTATCCTATTTTGACTAATAAAATGTCAAAGGAAACAACAGCTGTAGCTTCTGAGAAGTTTCAAGAACTCCTAACTTTCTGCTATGAGAGTTTCTGAAGCTCCAGACTGACGCTGTTCCATTAGCTTCGCAAGTTAGATTTTGGCAGTTAATGGAGACAGAGCCATAGTAGACCATCAAGATCAGGAAGCAGTAGGGAAAAGCAAACTTTTGTCGATTTACTGTTAGAATCTACTGAGAACATGGGTAAATTTGCTTTTCCTGTCTTTTTTTGTTTTTTAAATCACAACACTGTAAATTCCATTTAAATAAATTCAAATAAGTATAAAAACACTGCAACAGCCTTGTATCTGCAGGGATAATGCAGAAGTTCTTAAAATAACTAGGAGAAATGGAAAATAGAAAAATAGCATCATGCTTCATGATGTTTAATAGATTAAGTTTTCACAAATAAATATGAGAATATAAAGTGAAATAATAAAATTAGAAAGATTATCAAAATATATTCACATCATACTCATCAAACTTTCAACTAAATTAGAAATAAATAGCAAATATGTATATTTAAAAATTAGCCTCTTGAAAAAATATATTCTAGAACATATTGAAAAGGCATCACAGTCTTTTCAAGTCTATTTTAAACTACAGATGAATGACTTTTAAGTTGGGATGAGAAGCTATCCTAACCCATGAATGTAGCCTAATCATTCCGATCATAGAAAAATTTCACATGTAAGAAAAATTAAAATATAAATACCTGAAGATTAAATGTTTAAAGAGACAATAAAAAATCAGAAAAACGAAAACTAGAAAAGAAAAGGTGTACCAGATATATTAATTTAAAATTTTTCCCCATTAACTTTATTGGTACATTTTTGGTATAAAATACAGTTGCATTCATCATTTGGATCTTGTACCATTACATGAGTCTCTTGGTTCTTATTTTTTTTCCCCTTCCCTTGCCCTCCCTTCACCCCTCCACCCTTCCCTATTTGCAAAGACCTTGTTTCCATTTTTTTCCTCTTCTCATATTTTTTCCTTTCCCTTTTT
>NW_004624867.1:4120933-4133139 GCF_000247695.1 Heterocephalus glaber
TGTACCATGAGCAAAATCTTTGCTGTTATCTGAATAATTATTTCTGATTTCATTTTTCCCAGATCCTCTTTTGTTGCCAGTTCAGAGAGTCCGGGTGGTTGAGTATCAGATTGTTCCATCTGGTTTCCCTTTGGAGTTGCTGTAGGTGATCTGCAAGTCTGTTTTTGAGCCTTGTTTATATGTCTTCTCATTTCCACGGGGGGGGGTGCTTCTGGTGCCCATGTGGCTCACCTTCTCTGCCCTAGGAGCTTGGGATGGCAGCAGGGGAGCTTCCTTCCACGTTCTGGGACTGGCTCAGTTTCTCTGCTCTAGGAGCTTGGGATGGCCGTGGGGGAGCTTCCTTCCGGGTGCTGGGACCGGCTGAGATTCTCTGCCCTAGGAGCCTGGGATGGAGGCAGGGAGCTTTCTTCAGGGTGCTGGTACCAGCTGAGCTTCTCTGCCCTAGGAGTGGTTTGTAAAGGTTTCAGTCCATAGTCGGCTGGTTCCAAGGCAGGGTGGCATAGCAGAGGGGCCTGACAGGGAATAAAGAGTTCACAGTGGCACAGTAGGTAGGAAACCTATATTAATTTAAATAAATCAACTAAAAGTCATGAAAAATAGCTCAGCTTCTAAAATTCTTTCCTAATACCAAAGAAAAAAGAAAAATATGTCTCAAGCACTAGATTATCACCATGCCTTTTAAATTACTCAAACTTTGAAAGAAGAGTTCTTTAAAACTTATTGCATTATATTTACACTGATACCTGACAGTTTCATGTTAATAATTTCAATTATCAATATGATTGCATCAATACCAGATATCTTAACAATAATAATCAGTGTAGGCAATAAGTTATTACCACATGAAAAATAGAGTAGCTTCCTGAAACATTAATACTGTTTACTGTAAACCACTATCACTTAAAATAATTCATTACATTTATGAGTAAAGAAAAATGAATATGACCACTTTATTTGGAAAGAATATTGCTAAAAATATAATACCCATTGATATTTTTTTTTAACTGTGAATGTTTTCTTATTATTCTATTAACATAAACTGTGGAAAGCAAGAATTTTTCATTCAGTATAGGAAAATTTCAACTAACCAAAATGTAAATCAAAACTGTAGTGAATAATCACACATTTTATAGGTGTGAAAATAGAGTAGTAAATCTGAGTACATTTAGTAAAGCTTCAGAAAACAGCATTTTTGCTTGGTTTGCAGAAAAATAAATCAGAACAATTTTTAAAAATTCTATTTGATGATGCATAACAAAAACTTGAAAAAGCAATTACTTTTAAATTTCATTTCCAAAATTTGCTTCCTAGAAGAATATAACTTCACATTCATACCTTATAAATGTGCTGGGGGATTACCTGCATATCACAATATCTTGTTTTATTTATGATTTATTTATTTTTTTCCTCATATATGTTCAATATTATAAGGAAATAATGATGGAAATTTTACAATAAAAGTTTTGATAATCAGAATATATATCAATAATTTTACAGTACATCAGCAATGATGATCCCACAACAGAAGTGTAATTATCACAGTAGTCCACTCCTTCCACTTCATCTCCTCTCGCATGTCTGTGGTACACTGACATGGATGCTGCCATGTCAGCAGATAAATATATATTATGATCAGTGAAATAATGCATTGAGCATTATGTAGACATAAAGCATAATCATTTTTACAGAGTGCTAGAAGTTAATGAAAACAGTTTTTTGAATCTAAATACTTAAATATATACGTTTACCTATTTACTAGACATAAATAATCAGAAAAATTCATATTATGGTGTGTTTTACAAAAGCAATGTCTAGAAAATTGAAAATATTACTGCTTTGAAACAAAGCATAAAAATATTCCAGATTTAGTATATTGAGCCCATACTCTTAAGTGAAATAAATAGGACACACATGTGTAAATACCAAATAGTTTCTCTAGTGTGAGAAAGTGAGAGTGTAAATAAGGATTAAAAGGATTAATAACTAATAATTCATACTTTGAAATAGGAAAAGATCCAAAATAGTAGGTAGGGGTGGTAGGAGGAGATGGAGAAAGGAAAGAATGGAAAGGAAAAATTATGAGAAAAGAAAAAAAATGGAAAAGAAGTATGTAAATAGGGAAAGGTGGAGGGGTGAAGGGTGCACAGGTAATGGGGAAAAAATAAGAACCAAGATACATCATGTTTAGGTACAAGCACCCAATGATAGATGTAAATGTATTGTATACCTAAAATGTACCAATAAAAGATTTTAAGCAAAAGAAAAAAAAAATCCAGGTTAAAGATGGGACAAAATAACACAGTAACATTTTATTAAGAATTAAGAACCTAGTTTATATTTATGAAAACTGAATATCTTAAATAAATGTGAAGAATTTTTGGATATTGTCTAGAAATATTAGATCAAATTCTGGAATTGCAATTTATTTCCTGATAATAAACACACTATTATTAAGCAAAGAATGTCCTATTTAAAAGTGTCCATGTTAAATATAGAGTTGAATGATATGAAGCTTATTAGGTACTTTTTAAAGTTGAAATTGGTTTATTCAATGGGTAAGATATCAGTTAAATGGAAAAATTAAGTTACCTAGTTATGTTGTGTACAGGATAGAAAATATTTAATTTTAACAAATCAATATAATGATCATAATTTTAGGTTCATGACCATATGATCAGTATTCTATTTTATTTTCAATTAATTAATTTTCTTTTATTATAATTATTAATGCATATTAATTATACAAAATGAAGGATTTCATTATGGCATTTTCATACATGTATATACCATATTTATTTACCCTCTCAAATCTCTCTCTTTGCCCTCCCACCTTAGTATTTTTCCTCTTTCCTAATAGTCACCCTTCCATTATCACGGTTTTTATTTCTTTTCTTTTTGCTTAAATTGCACATATGAGAGAAAACATTTACTATTATCTCATGTTTCAAAGTCTGGGTTAGTTTTTGTAGTTCCCTTTCAAATGATATTTTCGTAAGAAAAATTTAATAGAGTAAATAATGCAATGTATTAACCCTTGTTAAAATTAGGTAAGATATGTTTGTGTTTGTTTCAATAACCTTCCTTCATAATTGTCATAATAAAAAGTTGTAAAAATAAATTTTGCCTTCGACCTGGTGTGTTTTACCAAGGCTTTTGGAAAGTACAGAAAAACAGATAAACAAAGCAAAACAGTGTATCCATAATTATATTAATTGACATTATTTACTATTTTATGGCCTGGTATAGATTCTAGCATATATTCTTATTCATACATATATTTTCTCTGTAACTTGATCTCTAGGGATAAAGTCCATTTAAACATTTCCACTTTGCATACATTAAGAGTATTTTCATTTTGCATTCCCTAAGAATATTCTCAAAAGCTATTAACACCTCTCTGTAATCATACTAAAAATTTCCTGCTTCATTTCTTCTATCTCCTAGATGAATATTGTATGCCTTCTCTTCTAAAACTCAATTAACATCTTCTCTTCTTATTTTTAATTATCAACTCTCTTTCTATCTTGCTCAGGAAATATCTAGTGCTGCAGTCACAGTAAAAGCATCCCTGGCTCTCTACCATGTAGTTAATTTTCTTTACTCTTACTCTAGACATACTGTCCACAGTATCTACAAACTGATTCTAATTTTAGGTCACATGTCTTGCTTTTACTCAGGAACATTGTTCCAAGAAATCTCTTTTTTTGTGTGTGATATCACTACCTCTTCCCTACTGGAAATTTCCCATAAATAAATATATGTTGTGAAAACTCTCATGACACACTTCAAGTTTCCCCCAGTTTCCTCTCCCTTCTTCTATAAAAAAATTTCCTTTCTTACTTCAACATTTAGTATCATATATCTGTTCCTATGAAGGATATCAACTAATTGCATGTGGCCATTAAAAATGTAAAAATACACTATGAATCGATACCTAATGTTTACAACTTACCTTGTTGGACTTAGCAGGAGCACTTCATTAGATGATAAGAGTAATCCATCCCTGCCATTGAAATACACATTGGTTTTCATAATAGCGTATTTAACCTTATATCTTTCTTCTGCAATTTACTCCCCATTTTTTTTTTTGATACCTGATATTTTTAAATGATCTCTTCATAGTGACATACTCCAAAGTTCTATTTTGGGACTTCTTTTTGTGATCTACAGTTATGTCCTTGGTGAAGACAATGAGTAAATGTCAATCTATAAATTTATGTCATTATTTCTCTCACTAGTAGTATGTAGTATTCTGAAATGGGATCCTGTTTTCTTAAATTTGCTTTAAAACTAATTTATAAATTTGTGCTATAGTATATTTTATATTCTATTTTTGTGTTTATTTCCAGTATATAAAGGGTAGTTAATGAGAAGTTGATTATGAAAAATATGACTTTCAGTAAATATTATTAAACTTATTGGGTATTGTTCTTAAAATAAATCTTAAGAGTTACCTAGTACCTATAATGTACACCTTGGTACATTCAACTCCACCCTTAAACCTACTTTTCTCATTATTATACGCATAATGGAAACTGAAATACAATCGGAAGTATGAGTGAATTAGTGAAATGTGAATATGTAATGCTGAGGAGAGGCAGGTACGTCTTTGATGCTAAATACATTATCTAAGAGTTATTCGGGTCTATGTTATCAATGGACTGATAATAGTGATTACCTGAGTCATATTTTTATTCCAGTGCTTGCTGATATGTTTTGTCTATATTCAGATTTCAATTAAATGCTTACTGATTTAATACATTTTGACATGCATGTCATATATTAAGAGAAACAAATAATTATTCTGAGCTCTATCTAGTGAAGGAATAGTGAAGGGGAAGGGGAAGTTGTAGGGGTAGGGAAAAGAAAAGAAGGGAAAGAAAAATATATGAGAACAGGAAAAATGGAAACAAAGTCTTTGTAAATAGGGAGGGGTGGAGTGGTTGAAGAGGGGCAGAGGAATAGAGAAAAAAAAATAAGAACCAAGATACATCATCTAAAGGCACATATTCCCAATGATGAATGTCATCATACTGTATACCTAAAATGAACCAATAAACTTACTGAATAATAATAAAAAGAATCCATGATGTAGGAAAAATAATAGAAAATGATTGGAGCTTAAATCTGAAAGACAATAAGTAATAATTTCAGTAAGTATTATAATTAAATGTAAGAAGTTACTTTTATATACTAGACAGTATGCTAGCACATTTATGTGGACTATCTAATCTCGTGGCTCTATTTTGTTTACAGATGTTAACATGCTTGAAGTGAATGAATACTGAGAAGCTCCTTGGAACATCTGTCTCTGGAGATAATAACCAGAAGTTTCCCAAGTGTTTGAACTAATTTATTGAAATCTGTTTTTCTGAATTCTTACAATAGTCAAACACTAAACTCAGATCACCTGACTAGTGAATGATAAGTCTACCCAATTAACATATGAATCACTGGGTTTAGTTTGACTTGTGAATGGCACTACCATTATCTGTATAAAATAACCCTATGGGGGAACTCCCACTATAGTCCTACTGAACTTTGATTTTCTTATAAATTCAATGCAAAAAGGTACACTATTCATAGGTCAGAAAAATATCTTAAATTAGGCCACATTCCTAAGCCCCATAGGAAAACTAATGTCCAAATGTTTTCAAATTATTTTTATGTAATTGAAGAAGTTTTCTTTAATCAATGTCTTGTATTTCACTGTTCAGCTAGAATTCACACACTGTCTGCTATAAGACAGTTAATGTATGTGCAATTTTATTAGGCAATGAGACAGCTGGATTGCCTTGTAGTCACAGTGACAGAAAAAGACTTCCCTCAGACCACAGTCACAAAGCACAGCTTAGCAAAATTTAGAATCACAGCATAATGCATGCTTTAGATTAGATCTGGTCAAACCTTACATTTTTGTCTCTACATCTTGTAACAAGAACAGCTTAGCAATTTTGTCTGAGAAAATAAAACTACTTTCAAGTGACTGAATTTCTGACAAAGGGAACTTTAAATTGTCTTCTGACTCTTGCTGTCAACAATTTTATTTACACACATTAGATATAGACATGTAATTTATTGGAGATTTGTGTTTATATAATAAGTCTTGCTTATTATAATTTTCAATTTTATTTGACAAAATATAAAGAAATAAATATAGAATTCTGATAGTTCAAAGAGCAGATTTCTCACATTATTCAGTCCTACATCATTATTCAGTCTGGATCACTTGCCATTAGGAAGTCTGCATGCTCTGTCTCCCTTGGGCATTATCCCACCCTCTCAGCTATGTATCTATATTTAAATCTGCAAGCACTGTCTGAGTCTTGTATGAGCTTGGTATCACAGACTTATTAGGCCTCTTAATTGTATCTTTCACAGTAGAGTCTCTGAGTGTTCTAGCCAGGCAATTCTTGGAGACACAATTTTCTGATGTCTGGTGCAAAACATAAAGTGTATGTTTTAGAAGACACTAAGAATGTTATTTCTGAAGAAAGACACCATAATGGGCTACTGCAGTGTACTCCAACTCCGAATCCTTAAACACCAGACCTATTAACTGTACTTACTAAAATTCAAATCTATTGAAAATTTTAATTTCTTTCAAATTGTCACCTTTATCTTCTTAAACAATTTCACCCAAGTATTTGATTAACCTCAAATAACTAGTGCATTGTTAAGTACATTGAAGAAAACACAACACTTTACATAACTATATTAATGTATTCACTTTTATGATACTCCTTGAATAGAACAGATCCTGAGTTGCTAATTAATCATTAATTAGTATTTTGGAAGTTCTCCAAATCACTGAAGATGCTTACTATACTTCCAACTATAATGTTTCCTTTTTATTTATTTATACTGCTCAACAAAGTAACATAAAATTTGAGATGTCCAACCAGGTTTCTTTGTTCACACAGCATCTATAGACAAAATTTTAAAAATGCAATCCTCACAAAGCTATATCTCTTACTAATTTAACCACATAACATAAAAATAAAATGCAATTCAATATAGATTTATTGTTGTTACTTTACTACTCTGAAGTATGAAATATTTTATAAAATAAAGCTTTAAAATTATGAATAATTATGTTTCCCAAATAAAATAATTGTTATTCTCTGTGTTGGGGGGCAGCTAAATGATTATTTTTCTGTCCTCATCTTTGTAGGAAAAAGTATTTTGTGGTTAGTAAAGAGCAAAAGTTTAAAGAAAAGCTGAGTTGCTATAAAAAAGAAGCTAGAGAAAGAAGAAAGGTAGCAAATAAAGGTATGATTGGTAGAACAAAATTTTGAGAACATCTGAGGTCATAGGATCTGGGTGCAGATAGATTAACCTCAAACAGTACACAGACTTTTTCCTTTTTTACAAAATGAGGTAAGGGAAGAAAAATAAAAAAGAATCATGGTATTTTACATACATGTACCTACTCTCTAAGATTAATGTAAACATCATGTACAACAAACATGCACTAATAAAAACAAATGAAGTAAGTATAACTGTAGATGAAGATTTTTGCATATGTATGGTAGGAAATCCTGTCAGATGGTCTCTCTGGAATGTAGAAATTGAGCTTATCTGTTAACGACCTACACAATTTGACTGAGATGGATGAAATCTGGTTAAAAACCATGAGAAAATCCTGACCACAGATAAAGGACCTGATCTAATTTAAGGCATAGAATTTATAGTAATACCAAACAGTGATGCTGTTTGGCAGCATATAACAGCTAGATGATAGTTGTGCTTTAGAAAGGTATTACAAGAACCATTTATTTAGAAATAGGGGAGAAACAACTATCTATAACTTGGTATATGTTAGTGAAATTGATAATATTTAACTTCTTATTGTCTAGAATACAAGGCACAAATTTAAATTAATTGACCATTTAATTTAAAATAAATCTTTACTTTTTATAAATTATCCCTTACATCAATGTCATCTAGAAGAATTGGTAAAAATAGATTGCTGGGTGCCACTTGCAGAATTTTCAATTCAGTAGTGTCAGAAATTTTGCAAATCTTGGTAAAAGTTCAAGCTGATGGTCAAGGGACTATCACCAATCAGCCAAGTGTTCATTTGGTTATAATGAAAATCACTAAATTGGCATGTCATCAGATGGGGTCTGAGAATGCCTCCTAAAGAGGAGAAGAAAGGGGGAACAAGAGATAGGGTAGGAAAGAAGGAGGGAAGGAAAAGGATTTAAAGAAAAAAATTGAAGAAAAAAATGGAAATACAGTAGAGCTTTTGCAAATGGGGAAGATAAGAATGATTGGAGGGGGAGGAAAGGGACACAAAAATCCAACTAAGATGTGTTATATACATGTACAAATTCCCCATGATGAATGTGAACATTATGTACTGTAAACATGTACTAATAAAATAAAGAAATTTTGTAACAAAAAAGAAAAGAGATTGGGAGCTAACTTGCCTGTCCCCACCTAGTGTTAAGTTTGTCAAGTCTAAACATAGAAAATTATTTCAGGATGCACTCAGTGAGAAACAGAAGCAGATTTATTAAGGTTAGAAAAGTTAGAAAAGATAGGGAATTGATTTTAGCTTGGGGAGCTTGGGGAACAAGATGGAAGGCCCACCTCTAATAAAGAGAATCAGACAGGCCCATTAAGAGAAGTACAGGACTAGTTTTTATGACTTTGCTGGGTTGGACTAGAGGCTGATGCTTTTCTATTGTGTCATGAATATGGCATTTTTGGAAACTTTTCCTTTATATTTAGGGGATTTGCTCCTTGTGTAGGATATTGATCGGTAACCATTCTCATCCTTGGATATATACTGCTATGACTGATCCTTCAATTAAGAGGAGGGGAACAGGGGAAGGTGTATTCTATCCTTTGTTATAGGATAGAGAAAAACAAATGTCTCCATCATTGGTGGGTGGCAGATCATGGATTATGGCCTTAAAACCCATGTTTGTGGTCCCCATGAGGGCACCTGTTCTATTTCAGGGCTCACACAGATAAATAAACTATGGAACATTAATAGCAGATCATAGGTTTAAAATTTATTCACATTTAGCCCTTAATCTTCAACTAAGGTTTTTAAAAATTTGAACTGATACCTTAAATTGCACATATTTATATCATACTATGTGATGTTTTGAGACAGGTAAACATTATGTAATGTTCAAAGCAGGTTAACTATCTTTTAAAATAATTTTTCATTCCTTATGAGAAAAATATTCAAAATCCTTTCTTTTAGCATTTTCATATCTTAATGCACACCAACATATATGTATATCTGGAGATTACCCATAGAAAATTTAGGAGAATTTTTGGTTATGATCTCTCTCTCTCTCTCTCTCCCCCCCCCCTTACACACACATAAACATATTTATTGAATATTAACTCAGAGAAAATGTTTTCAAAAATAATTTGAAGCTATCAAAAATATTCCTCAATTATAAGTTTTACAACTGTTAAAGCTGTTCAAGTCAGAGTGTTGTGTTTTAAGTCTCAAATTCTACATTTCACTTCTACTCCTGTCTTACAAAGAGTTGCATGCAGAAAAATAAGTCCTCAATCCAAGCAAATCATGGCTGGAAAAACCTCTATGGCATCTGCCACTCTCAGCCTCCCAAGGGTCTCATTCCTTGGTGAGGATCTGGCTTTATTAAAGACACTTGGGCTTCCTTCTTCAAAGGTGTCCCTAGATAGGAGACAAAAAAATGAAACAAGATTCTCTGAACATGAACCCAGAAAGCAACAAAGAGCAGAGCCTAACTGTCCATTATATACAATGGTGTCATTCATTAATACTGAATACTGGGGCAATGAGCATCCCACACATTCCAGTTGGTCTAGAGAAGCTAGTGGAGATGCTGCCAACAAGGCAGAGAGAAAGAAGGTAATATAAGCAAGTGTATGTAGTGGGCAGCATTCTGAGATAAGGTAGCTAAGTATGTTTTGAGTTGTTTCTGCATCTTCTATTCTGTTCCACTGATCCTTGGGTCTGTGTTGTTTTCCAGTGTCATACTGTTTTTATTACAGTAACTTTGTAGTATAACTTCAAGTTGGGGATGGTGATCCCCCTCCTTTGCCTTTGTTGCTTAGAACTGCTTTTGCTATTCTAGGTCTCTTGCGGTTCTATGTGAATTTTAAGAGAGTTTTCTCTAGTTCTATGAGATATGCTATTACTATTTTGATCAGGATTTCATTAAATCTATGTAACAGTTTTATAAGTATGGGCATTTTCATTACATTGGTTCTACCTATCTGAAAACAAAGGAAATTGTTCCATTTTCTAATATCCTCTTTGATCTCCTTTTTACACAGTACTGTTGTTTTCAATGAAAAGTTCTTTTACTTCTTTGGATTTAATCCTAAGTATTTCATTTTTCTTGATGCTATCATGAAAGGTGTTTTTCCCTAATTTCCCTGTCTGTGAGTTTGTTTGTGTATAGGAATGCTACTGATTTTGACTTTGTATGTTGCTTTGTTGGCTTTTTACCCTGCTACACTACCAAATTTGGTTAGTAAATATAGGAGTCTTCTAGTAAACTTTTTGTCATCACAAATAATCTGCTGAGAGATTGAATAGGTAAAACTCTTGAAGGCATAAGTATAGGCAAAGACTTTATGAACAAAAACCTAATGGCACAGGAAATATAAAGAATTAACAACTTGGATCAAATCATATTAAAAACCTTTTGCACAGTAGAAGAAACCACCAACAGAGTGAAGAGACAACCACAGAGTGGGAAAAACTTTTCATCTGATATTCTTCAAACAAAGGACTAATACCTATAATATATGAAGAATCAAAAAATCACAGACACTTCTTAGATGAAGAAGTATAAATAGCAAATAAATATATGAAAAATATTCAACATCATTGGTCACTTGAGAAATGCCAATTAAAACAAGACTAATATTCCATCTCAATTCAGAAAGAATGTGTATCATCAATAAATCAACCAAAACAAACACTGATGAGGCTATAGGTAAGAAAAAACCCTTCTCCACTATTGATGGGAGTGTAAATTTGTACAGTCACTATTGAAATCAGTATGGAGATTCCTCAAAAAACTTAAATCAGAGGTTTCATTTGACCCTGCTATTCTCCTTCTTGGTATCTTCCTGAAAGAGTTAAAAGCATCATACCTGAGCAATATATACACATCTATATTTACAGGAGCACAAATTATAATAACAAAATCTCGGAAATAGTTCATATGCCCACCAATGGATGAAAGGTTAAAGAAAATGTGCTTTTTATATACAATGGAGTACTGCACTGCCATAAGAAAGGCTAAACTTGAGACACGTTTAAGAAAATAGATGCAACCTGGGAGCATAATTTTAAGTGAATTAAATGAGACACATTTAAATATTATACTGTTTCTCTTGTGTGAGAAACCCAAAGGTTGAGGATTAAAAGGAGAAAATTTATTGGGAAGTAGGAAGAAAATGTTCAAATGGGAAGGAGGGACAAGGGAGGGCACTGGGGGAAGGGAAGTAACAGAATAAAGATAAAAAATAAAGAATGCAAGGAAAATAGTGAAAATACAGTTTTTTGTTTTTTGGGAGGGTGTTTTTGGTACCGGAGATTGAACTCGGGTCCTTGCGCTTGCGCAGCAGGCGGTGAAACCACTGAGCTAAATCCCCGGCCCTGAAAATACAGTTTTTAAATGGGGAGGGAAACAAGAATTAAAGGGAAAGGAGGGAAATGGGAAAAATTGTTAAGTACATTACATACAGGTACAAATTCCTTGTAATGAATGTGATCATTATATCAAAATGTACCAATAAAATTAGCTCAAAAATAAATAAAATGTTCCCGCTTTCTCAACATTTACTAAATCAGAGAACACAGAATGTGAATATTAACAAGCTCCACAGATAATTTTGAATCACACTAACAGTTGAGAACCAGTGATCTGAAAGCCATTCAGTTTCTTTTAAATAGTGATCATCTAGGGTACAATACTGGCATGTACTGAAAAAAATAACAATTTTTGGTCATAGTAGCAGATAAATGCCTCATATCCTAGTAAATATATTTTTCATAGATGAAACATAAATTCTTAACCTTTAGTGTAAGGATGCTGATTTTAATGTTCTGCTGTAAAATTTAGGTGGCTGGAAAAGCTTTTACTGACAGAAAACCATACTACTTTTTTATTACATTGAGATCAATATCTAAAATACTTTAATGTAAAAATATGAATTATATAAAATAATTA
>NW_004624867.1:4134386-4151840 GCF_000247695.1 Heterocephalus glaber
AATTTCATGTGTAATGTCAATCTTGTAGTAAAATATTTTGAAATAAAATTTTAATTAATTTATCACAGAATTCATTGAGGCATGCATAGATGTACATGACCTAGTATTCTGTCTCATGTTTACTGAATGCACATGTTGAGTAACATACATTTCACAGAATCAACACCATAGTTTAATGACTTGCTCTATTAACATATATATATATATACATATTTCAGATCACCTTTAAAATTATAACTAAGATTTCTAGGTCTGTTGTTGAAGATTTTTATCTAGTTTTATATTTAGCATAGTAATTTATTTATATGATTGAGTCTGAAAAGTGCTGAAAATTCACGGCAATTATCAACTAACAATCTGACATAGTTTGAATTGCTGATATCTATATATTGAAAATAATACTTAATATACTAAACATGCATTGTGTGCCAGACATTATTGAAGTGCACTAAATGCAACTCATTAATTTTTAAAGCAAGACTTTTAGGTATACATTAATATAGTATCCATTTATAGAAGTGAAAAAGAAAGGAATTTGATTGCCAAAGGTGAACCATCTGACAAAAGAGAACTGTAATTTCACCTCAAATGAAGGCTAGACCTCAGATATCCTGTTGTTTTATAACAAATGTGCAAATTTTGTTATATAATTTTATATATAATTATATTTATCTGGAAAATCAAGAGTTAACAAATTATGGCATACAAACCAAATTCTGCATAACCTCTTTTTGTGTGTTTATTTTCTGTAAACAATAGGGGTTTTTCTTTGTCACTTACAGATGCTTTCTCCCTACAATAGTGATGATCAGCAGGTGTGACAGACATGATGGCCAGGCTATCTTCTTATGGAAGTTGTTTTCAATATCTCATGCTTGTGTGAATGTTCATGTAGTGACTTAAAAAGTCATCACGTGTGTTTGAAATTGATTAATATAGTGAATCTTATACATATGTCACAACTAGAAAAGATAACTGACATTCATTAAAATTTACCATTGACAAAGTTATTTACAAAATGGATACATACTCATAAACTTATTAACTATCAGTTTGTCAATATTTTATTTTGTTTTTGAAATATGTATTATCATATACTTCAAATGACTGTGCTGTCCTTTTTTGCTTGTTGTATTTAACTTATATTTTCAAGAAAATTTTTGTCAAATGAAATTTTTAAAATTCTTATCCATGTTTCTAACATTGAACTTTAAGTTTCAGGTAAATTTGTATTAAATTATAGCTAACATAAAGAATTTTGCCCAAATTATAATTTATATCTTTGTCAGTTTCTACAAACTCAACACATCTTGTCTACAAATGGAGAAAGAAAACATTGTCTGGACTTGAGTTTTCTCTGTCCTTTAGTTTATGCAAAAAGAGAAAGAAAATTGTACATTGTTATTCTGTGCACTTCACTATTATATTTCTTGTGACAATCACTCATGGTGCTATTTGTAGTACAAATTTGTTACTTTTCATACTGTATAATATTTCATTGAGTGAGTATATTCTAATGCATTGGTCCATTCAAACACTGATGAACAATTAAATCCTTCGTAGTTCAGACTTTTTATAAACAGCATTTCAATAAATACTCATGTTCTCATGATGAGTATATATAAAAATTTGTATTATATACTATATACTTTTGCCTACAACAGTCATACAAATTGTTATGTTTCATTTTAGTAGGCTTTGCCAACTTTGTAAAGAGGTGCTACCAATGAACACAACCAATAGTGAGGTCTGAGGGTTTCTTCTGCTGTGTGTGTTTTCTAATGCTGGATATTGTGTATAGTTTCATTTTAGTCTTTCATATTTCCCTGATAACTATATATTCTGATTATATTTTCCTATTTTATGGCAATTTGAATGCCCTGATTTGTGAAAGCCTATTCAAATCTTTTGCCTCTGTAATCCTAGACTGATTCCTAGCAAGGGAGATTTTTATTTTTGAGCTCAAACTAATTTTTCTTTGCCTATCATTCACTGGATTGAACTACCTCTGTTTGATAACATTTTAATTTGAATTATTAGATTCACATTAAACCATATTACTGGAATCCTAGGTTTAAATTCCATTTCAATTAGTCTTTCATATATAATAGGCTATATGTGATGTATATGTGATTACCTTTAGGATTGTTATCTTTCTCCTCTCTATTCATGTCACCATGACCTTCTACCTTCTGAGTGAAACAAAAGGCTTATCTGCCAATATATTAAGCCTTATATTAGCAACTGGCTTCTCCTAATACCAAAGTCATTCATCCTAACAATTATCTGCAATCGATTATCAATCTTTTTTGGGGGGGGGTACCAGGGATCCAACTTGGGACCTTGCACTTACAAGGCAGGTGGTATCACCACTGAGCTAAATCCCTGGCCCTTGATCTTCATTCTTGCACTCTTATTAAACCTATATTTGATCTTCAGTATCTTAGGAACTCACTCAATAGTGCTGTTGTATCTGTTGATCATGAATAATATTTGTTATTATTTTTTCCATGTGTATTGTTAGACTTTAACATAACAATTTTCTCATCTAACAACTCATCCTCCTTATAACAGAAGATTGACTTAATACTTTTCCATTGTCTTTCAAGATAAAAACCATTTTCATTTTAGAGTCTGTACTAAAGATATATTCCCTGTTTTTAACTATTTAAAATGTTGCAGTTACTCAGCCATAAAGAAGGATAATCTTGAAACATTTCTAGGTTAATGGATGCATCTAGAGATCATACTCTTAAGTAAAATAAATTAGGCACACATGTAAATAGCACATTGTTTCTCTCATGTAAGAACCTGAAAGTGTAGATAAGGACCAAAACATATAATAGATACTGTGAAATAGAAACAAAATGTTCAAATGTCAAGGGGCACAAGAGAGGAGAGAGAGGGAAAGGAAGGAATGGAAAAGGAAAAAAAGATAAAATGGAAAAAATTAGGAATGAAAAGGGTGAAATTAGAGTGGACTCAGCAGAAATCCAGAGGATCATCAATACCTAATTTGAGAACCTATATGCCAAGAAGATAGAAAACAAAGAAGAAATGTACAGATTTCTAGATACACATGAATTGCCAAAGTGGACCAAAGAAGACCTAAAAATTCTGAACGACCCAATATCAATCAATGAAATTGAAAATGTAATTAAAAATTTACCAACAAAGAAAAGCCTGGGTCCTGATGGCTTCACTGCTGAATTGTACAAGACACTGCCACTACTGTTTAAACTCTTCAGTGAAATTGAAAGGGAAGCAATACTCCCAAATTCATTCCTGGAAGCAAGCATCACCTTGTTCCCCAAGTCAGAGAAAGACCCAACACAAAAAGAGAACTATAGGCCAATTTCACTAATGAACATAGATGCAAAAGTCCTCAATAAGATACTGGCAAATAGAACGCAGAAGATCATCAAGAAGATCATACACTCTGACCAAGTGGGATTCATCCCAGGGATGCAGGAATGGTTCAGCATACAAAAATCAATAAATGTAATACCCTATATTAATAGAGCCAAGAACAAAAGCCATGTGATCATCTCAATCCATGCACAAAAAGCATATGACAAAATCCAACACCCATTCATAATAAAAACCCTACATAAAACTGGAATAGATGGTCTTTATCTAAACCTGAGAAAAACCATCTATGAAAAACTAACAGCCAACATCATACTAAATGGTCAAAAGCTGAAACCCTTCAAGACAAATCAGAAACAATGATGTCCACTAGCACCACTCCTGTTCAATATAGTTCTGGAAATATTAGCCACAGAAATGAGAAAAGAGAAAGAAATAAAAGTAGGGGCTGGGGATTTAGCTCAGTGGTACCTCTGCCTGCCTCGCAATCACAAGGTCCTGAGTTTGATCCCTGGTACCCTACTAAAATAAATAAATAAGTAAATAGACAGAAAGAAGATAGGAAACAAGTTAAATTATCATTATTTGCAGATGACATGATACTCTACATAGAAGACACCAAGAACTCCATCAAATGTCTTTAGACTTAATAACCAAATTTAGTAAAGCAGCTGGATACAAGGTTAACATACAAAAATTGGTAGCCATTCTGTACACAAACAACAGACTTACTGAGTGAGAATTGGAGAAACAGCTCCTTTCATAATAGCATCCCCCCAAAATGAAATACCTAGGAATCAACCAAACAAATGAAATCAAACACCTCTACTCTGAGATCACACCACTCTGAAAAAAGAGTTTGAAGAAGATATTAGAAAAATGTAAAGATATTCCTTGATCCTCGGTAGGAAGAACCAATATAGTGAAAATGACCATATTTCCAAAACTGCTATACCGATTCAATGTAATCCCAACTGAAATTCCAATGGCATACTTCACAGAACTTGAGAAAATAATTCAAAACTTCATTCGACACAAGAAGAGACCTAGAATAAAAAAAGCAATTCTAGGCAACAAAGAAAAGGTAAGGGGTATCACAATCCCCAACTTGAAAGTATACTACAAATCTACTGTGAGAAAAACAGAATGGTACAGGCAAAGGAAAAGACTGGAGGATCAGTGGAACAGATTAGAAGATACAGAAACATCTGCAGGCATACTCAGCCACCTCATCATTGATAAAGGAGACAAACATTCTCACTGGAGGATAGATACCCTCTTTAATAAATGGTGATGGAAAAATTGGGTTTCAACTTGCCAAAGATTAAAACTAGACCTATATCACTTACCATCTATTAAACTAAAAGCAAAGTGAACCAAAGATCGAAATATTAAAACAGAAACACTAAAATGGTTGGAAGAGAGGTTAGGTAGAACTGTTGAAGATATTGGCATAGGAAAAGATTTCATACACAAAACCTCTATTGCACGTGAATTAGCACAAAGAATCAACAAGTGGGATTTTATCTTATTAAAAAGCTTCTACACACCAAGAGAAACCACCAACAGAGTGAAGAGACAAACTACAATGTGGTAAAAAGTTTTTACCAGCAGTTCCTCAGACAAAGGACTACTATCTAAAATATATATAAAAATTTTTAAAAATCAAACCTCCCCAGTTTAAAGACTCAATCCAAAAATGGGCATCTGAAGTGAACAGACATTTCTCAGACAAAGAAGAAGAAACAGCAAATAAACATATGAAAAAATGTTCAACATCACTGGTCATTTGAGAGATGCAAATGAAAACAACAATGAGATTCCACTTCACTCCAGAAAGAATGCCTGCTATCAAGAAATCAACCAATAACAAATGCTGGTGGGGTTGCAGGGGAAAAAGGAACCCTTCTCCCCTATTGGTGGGAGTGTAGACTGGTGCAACCACTGTGGAAATCAGTATGGTGATACCTCAAAGAACTAGGACTAAAGGTCCCATTTGACCCAGGTATTCTCCTGCTGGGTATTTTTCCAAAAGAATTAAACGAATCATACCACAGCTATGTATGTGTACCTGTGTTTATAGCAACATAGTTTGTAATAATGAAAACTTGGAAACAGCTCACTTGCCCTTCAACTGGAGATGTAGCTTTTTTTTTTTAATATAAAATGGAGTGCTAGTCAACCATAAAGAATGAGAAACTGGAGACATTTATAGCTAAATGGATCCACATTGATGCCATACTCTTACATGAAATAAATAGCACACACATGTGTAAATACTGAATAGTTTTTTCTGGTGTGAGAAACTGAAAACGTAAATAAGTATCAAAATGTAGAATAGATAATGTGAAACAGGAACGAAAGGTCCAAAGCGGAACAGGAAGTGGTAGGGGTAGGAGAAAGGAAGAAAATGAAAGGAATAAATATGAGAAAAGGAAAAATCAGAAATAAAGTTTTGTAAATAGAGAGGCTTTGAGGGGTTGAAGGGAGGGCAGGTTAATGGGTAAAAAAATAAGAACCAAGATATATCATGTAAAAGTACAAATTCCCAATGATGAATGTCATCATATTTTTCATCTAAAATGTACCAATAAACTTAATGAATAAAAAGAAATGGAAACAAAGATCTTGTAAATAGGAAGGGGAGGATGTGTAGAATGGAGAAGAGGGGAATGAGAAAAAATATGAATCAAGATGTATCACGTACAGATACAAATTCCATATCAGGAATGTGATAATCATATAAATCTAAATTTTACCAATAAATATAATTAATGATAAAAAACTAAGAACATATTGCAGAGGATTTGGGAAAATATTTTAATAAAAAAATTTAAGCGCTAATTTTGAACAGAAGTATAATTTGGCAGCATCTTGCATTTGGTAAGAATTAGAGGTAATTGTTTAATTTGTATGATTAGTTTTTAACTAGTAAAATTTATTATTGAAGAATTTATAGGCTTGCAAAAGTATTTATTACAAGGGATTTGACAAAAATTTTGTTTTAGAAATTCTGAGACAACAAACTCTTTCCTAAAACTTCCATAAAATTAAGAATTTTTTAAGAATTATGTGAGCACTATTTCAAATTATCAAGTATTCATTTTAAACATTTTAGTCCTTATTTATACTTTCAGTTTCTCACACTAGAGAAACTATTCGGTATTGACACATGTGTGTCCTATTTATTTCATTTAAGAGTATGGCCTCGATATGCATCCATTTAGCTATAAATATCTCTAGTTTCTTGTTCTTTTTGGCTGAGCAGTACTCCACTTAGGAAGAAAAGGTCCAAAAGGGTAGGGGAAGTGGGAGAGGAAGGAGAAAGGAAAAATTATGAGAAAAGAAAATAATGGAAACAAAGTCTATGTAAATAGGGAAGGGTGGATGGGGGAGAAGGGTGCACAGGTAATGGGGAAAATATAAGAACCAAGATACATCATGTACAAGTACAAGCACCCAATAATAAATGTAAATATATTGTATACCTAAAATGTACAAATAAAGGAATAGAAAAAAAATTATGTAAGCACTGAATTTGAAGACATACCAATGGATACTACACAAAATGCAGGAGAGATTTTCTTGAAAAAAAATCAGAGGATTATAGTTGTGGTGAAATGCACCTGCAGTCCCAAACACACAGAGGTTGAAGCTGAAATTCCTGACCATCCTGAATAATATAGTGTTTTTTAAAAAATAAATCAACAACAAAAACCACAAGGAAATAGAGTCAGTAAGTTGTGAGATAATTTTGAACAAAATTTCATATTTATAATTGGAGCTCCTGTCATCAGAAAAAAAATTTGAAGAATTGTTTATGAAAACACTTCCAGATTATATGAAAATTACATATAAATGAGTCCAAGGAGTTCATCAAAACCAATTACAAAAATCATGAAATAAAATAGCATCATTATACAAAATAATTAAAAGTTTCAACAATATTGGGGAAACTCAAAGCAATCAGTAGAACAAAAAATGTAGAGAAAAGGTTACAAAGCTAATGATGACAGTAGATTCATTTTTCAAAAGAAAATAATAAGAGAGACTGGCAAAATTTTAAAAGAAAAAAAACCTTGCCAATGTAGAATTCTATGCAAAATGAAAATATTTTTTAACAAAAAAGGCAAAGTGAATACTTTTGCAACATAAAAAACTAAAACAAATTATCTCCATCAGCCTGGCGCTACCAGACATGGCAAAGGAAATCCATCATACCAAAGGAAGTGACATCTAATATAAATATGGAACTAAAGAACGAAGAGCAATAAATTGTATTGGAACACACACAGAGTATGTAATCAACAAAGAAAATGAAAATGTGACCACCAGAGATGATGTTTCAACAAGTGAAATTTGTAATAGAGAAATGAGAGAAATGCCCACCAGGAATATATACCGAGGAGCCTGAGGCCGGTGCACAGTCCCCTTATCTGAAGAGTGCAAGAGAAGAGCAGGATCTTAAGTAATTCAGTTAATTTTAATAAAGCTGGGAAAGTAAAACTGAAAAAGGATGGTTTACAGACAGTTCTGTGTATAAAACAGTAAGCTTCTCTACCACAGTTACAGAAAACCAACAATCGCGGACATTTAGTGTTTTACACACACACAAACACACACACACACACACACACACACACACACTGAAACACGGAAGCAGCCCTTTCAGAAAGCTACTGCTTCCCAGGTACCTTTGCAAGCTTTCAGCATCCTGGCTTTCTTTGAAATACATAGCAGTTAACATTTTCCCTTTCAGCCTCATGGTGGCAATGCAGCTCCAGGAACAACATTCCTACTCGGGAGGAAGACAAGAATGGAAAAAAGGCAATTGATTATTTATAATCATGGAGAAAAAGCATCTACAGAACCTTATTTTTTATCACATGGCAAGAACTTTGGTCACCTCTATTTCAAAGAGAAGCTTAAAGGTCAAACATTCCAACTTTCTGCAAACCCTACAAGAGAAAGTGAAAGAAAGGGAGAATTGAAAATGACTTTGACTTTATCTTCATAAGATCCACAGCATAAAACCATAAACTGAAACAAAGAAGCCAAAGATATAAGACAATGAAAGAGGAAACTGATAATTCCAAAAGGACAGAGACATTCCACAACCTGGAAATGAGCTGCTCAAATGTATTGAAAATAACGTACAAAAATCTT
Organism: Heterocephalus glaber; assembly: GCF_000247695.1. The sequence continues at coordinate 4,142,922 of NW_004624867.1, forward strand.
ATTTTAAAAACAATTTCACAATGAAACATGTAAGTGATTTTAAAATACATAAAGGTACCATTTTGTAAGGAGTTATCTGAAGATAAAGACATGTTAATGAGTGAAACTATGCATGTTTTCCAGTCTGTAGCTGCAGATCTTTTGGTGGTGGTGGTGGTGGGGGTACCAGGGATCAAACTCAGGACCTTAAGCTTGTGAGGCAGGCACTGGAACCACTGAGCTAAATCCCAGGCCCCTGAAGACCTCTTAAATATCTCCTCTGTTTCTGTCTGTCTGTCTCTGAGTCTACACAAACACGCACACACACACACAACATGATACCACAATTATTCAATGCTACAACACACTTGTATTGTGAGGGGTAATCCCTATGTCCTCCATTCCCCACATGAAGCAGCTGCCATTGATTGATCTTATAGGTGCTACCTTATCAAAGATTATTAATGAATCTAGAAAAACTAGCACAGAATCAAGTATGGTTCTTGATGTAGGTAGAAAAAAGTAAGAGAAAATACAGTGAAATAAATAGCAAAAATAACCACAAGAAACATAACAGAATTAAGTCATTCTAAACTATACAAATTCAAAACTGAATAACTTATTTTTAAAAATATAGAATTCAAAGCATAACTGTCAAAGGTGATGGAAGACACAGGAGATAAGTGGTAACTGATAGAACTCAGGAAATAAATTAAATTAAAAAATTAAATCAGCACAGATTCTGAAGATAGTAAAAAAACAAAAAGTAAAGAAAGGACATTGTTAAAAACATTAAGGAATAAAAGGAAATAAAAGTGCAATCTAAAATAAATTGTGAAACATGAAAATAACTTCAGAAGATAAATAAAAGAATGTACATTAGAATTAATCCCCATTTAGAAAATAAAACAAATTTAATATTAAATATAATGTTGACTGTTAATTTTAAATAGCTACATTCTATTAAATTATAAAGTATATTTTTATTATAAATAATGGTTTTTGAAATACAAATTATTATTGAATTTTACCAAATATCTTTTGCTTTTTTTTTAGAATGATGTTTTATCATTTTGCTTATCAAATTCTATTTATTATGTTTTTATCAAAATATGCTATCTTATCACAGAGACTGACTAATAATGTTAGGGGTAGATTAAAAATGCTCAATATTTTTATTTAAGGGATAACCTAGTAAATGTATCCTTTTGTTTCTATAGTTCATGGGAAATACATTTGTGATAGTTTGGGTTTTCCCAAATGAGATTATTTTTCAGGTAAGATGGTGCTCATGAAATCCTTTTTATTTTTAAAGGCCAGTTCAGAATTGAAACATACTTAAAGGTCAATTCTGAGTATGTATTCAACATAGAGACCAAGTCACGCTAAACACAGGTTAGCCAAAGGTTGTGCATTTTAGGTTCCAGATTTTAATTAAATATAATCCCCCCATATTGCCAGTTTCTTGAATACAGCTTCAATTTGAATTTATTTACATCAATTTGTTAAAAGCAGAGAGTAGAACTAGCAAATTTTCCTCATAACATTAATAAAGTTGGAAGAAAAATGCTACTTTCAAATGAAAAAATTATCATTTATATATTTCAAATATATATATTTCTATATAATCTGATTAATACTCAATGCTAGGAGTACTAGTGGTATGCTAGTCAGAAAGTCATATATATATATATGAAGCACTTCCAGAATTCAGACATTCAAATATTTACTGAATGTCATTACTACAGGAAATAAACTATTGTTTTATTGTTTTCATCCTTTCTTTAAGCAAGGTGATAACAAGGGACCTAGACAGAATGAATCACAAGTCCTCTAAGTTGGCATGCTTGAGTTTAGGTCCCATTTTTTAAGATTCAGGTGTCATTTTCCTAACCTAACAAGAGGCTCCCAACAATAATCTAAAAAATCAATTTTTGTAAAACATGATGTTGAGGACAAGCAACACTCTGTGGGAAGATGAGGGGATTTCTTGGAATGACACTGGCTCATAAGGGCAGGGGAGAGTGTAGAAACTCCATCAATTAGAGTTACAGACAGAACAGCAAGACAGGGAAGGTTCAGTGGAGATTTAGTAGAGAACAAGATGGCCAAGGCCAAGGCACAGCAGAGGCAATAAACAAAGGCCCTGTTGGATTGCCCTGATTTTTTTTTTCTTGGCCCAGAAAGAACCTATTCATATCTCTCTAAAGAATGTCTTTATTCTATTTAAAGTTACAATTAATAGTGTTTGCAAAACTATGCCTCCTACATACGTCAAGTTCCTATAGGCTAACTTCTTTTCTTTTTTAAATTATATATTAATCGGTACATTTTAGGTATACAATACATTAACATTTATCATTGGGTGTTTGTACCTGTACACGATGTATCTTGGTTCTTATTTTTTCCCACATTACCTATGCGCCCTTCACCCCCACCACCCTTCCCTATTTACATAGACTTTGCTTCCATTTTTTTTTTCTTTCTCATAATTTTTCCTTTCCCTTCTTCCCTTTCCCCTTCCCCTCCTGCCACCCCTATCCCTTTGGACCTTTTCCTATTCCAACTTCTAAGTCAAACTTTCCTGCTTGTATCTTTAAAGGTTTATCTCAACTTGACTGAGATGGAATCATTCTGTGTACAAAACCCCTAGACAAAAAGTTCCAGTGGCAACTCTTTCTGGCCCACTCCCACCCTGGCGGCTCCTTGCTTTCTCTTTATAATAATTGCTGCTGTCTGCTTTTGTTCTATAACAAGTTACTTTTGCTCAGTTATTCTGACTCTCTACCTTATAATTTGTTCTGGGTTGAGAGAAGAACCCACCAGCTGGACAGAAATACTTCTTATAAACAAATAATTGCTATTTGGATGGACAAGGTGATGTACTTAACTAAAAAAGTCATTTTCTAATGTCTCTTATAGACAATGGTCAAAAAGTGACACAGATCTGACTGAAATAGATGTCAGCAGTAACTTTTGGATGATGATTTTTTTCCCCAAAAGCTCCCTATATGTTGGTGGAGCAAAAGGGTTAAGTTTGCTCTTCAGTACTGTTAACTTGGAGTACCCTTGGGTAGACAGCAGATTTCCTAGGCCCAGAAGGACATGAGTCACAGTTTAAGAGTCATGGGACACACATACAGAATCAATCTGAGCCCCATCACTGCAGCCCTGGGCATCCTATGTACATGATATTTGCTCTTGTGTTCTTTTAGAAACTTAGGCCACTCTGATGGCATTATCCAAGATGTGCAAATGAACCAACACAAATCATAAGACCCATAGAGCATTTGAAGCAGTTGCTACTCTCTAAATTTCTCTTCAAAATGTTACCTATCTACAAGTCTTGAAGATGTTTGCAAAAGTAAATTTGGAGGGTCCAAAGAATTATTCATGAGTCATTAGCTGGGGAAAATGACAGAAGTGATTTGTATGAAACTATCATACTATGTTTCCATACACCAAAGATAGCAAAACTAGATGGAAAACAAATAATTCCAAAAAAATATTTTCTTGTAATTTTTATATAGTTTAATAATGGCAGCATAATTTAAACATCAATAGCATTAAAAATTGAGAATTCTAAAAATCTACATTAATATTTTTTTATTCAAACTTATAAGCTATACCTTTTATTCTCGTAGAATTATTTAGTTTGTATGGTTTAGATCAGCCAATTCTTGAATACCTATTATCTACTGGGTATACACAGGAATGTGTGTAATTAGTTAACGTCATATTTGTTAACTAGTAGCAGCTTGAAAGAATTGCTTCCTATAATTTCCCTGGTGGGTATTCTTTATCTGGTATGTAAGAGGTAACTGATTCATGCATTTCAACTACCTCATAACAAGTACTATAGCATTCTTTTAGTGACAATTTTCAAAAGAATTCTACAAAATTAAACAGCAGACAATTCTAAAAGAATAGAAAATCAGAAAGTACTTCTAGATATTGGGATTAAGAGAATGCTTATTAAATATCATTGATCTTGTATTTATTTTACTTTGGGAATCTGTTTATCCTGGCACTAAATATGTACATAAAAATGCTGACATTGTTATAACAAATTTATTTATATATATAATTATTACTTTGATCATAATTTGTCCTGTCCTGGTGAGAAAAGCCCATATTATTGTCTTTTTGCTTTACTAATGGTTTAAAAAAGAGAACCCTGAATCACTCAATAGCTTTATAGGGCACAATGCAGAAACAGGGTTATCTTTGTCATTCAGGCACTCAAGAGAGCAATCAAGCAGGTATAAAGGCGGATGGCTCTGCCTAATTTTACCACTAATCCTTTTTCATAATCTCCTGAATAATTCCCTTCACTTACATTGCTCTGAGTACTCAGAGGCCTAATGCTTCTCTGCCTTGAAAACATATGCCTGATGTTTTAGAGAGAATGAAATCGCAGTCCAAGATTTGCTTGTAAATACCTTAAACCTTTTACACTCATAATGTTTTGCAATAGACAGATGATAAAATTGCAGAGTTTTAGATTATATAATAAAAAGTAAATTCTCAGAAAATTAAATATTATTTAAAATATAAAATTTATAAGCAGTACTAAAAACATTGATTGCCTTTTATTGAGAAAGTAGATGTGACCTTGAATACAACTATATACTGGACAAAGGTTGATATAGATCATTTTTATTATAATATAAGTATTTAAAGAACAAATAGTAACAAGATTTAAAACCTGCGAAGTCAGAGGCTCCCCATTTGCACACTGTAGAACAGCAAAGATATTTTCTTTTCACAAAGAAGTCTCAGGTATGAGATAGGAAAGTTAAATGTCATATTAATGAGGATATTCACTTGGTTTTAAAGTTCTTCAGCAAAATCTTACTATTAAACCATCCATTGCATGTATAGCATTATATTATTTGTTCAAGTATTTTTAGAGAAGTAGACTTTGAATTTCTGGAAGGCTTTGTTAAAACCAACTGGTCTCATTTCACATCTTCATTTTGAATTGATTTTAATTATTCTTGATACATATTTTAGTATATAATGATATTTTATTGGATAAAAATTCAAAATGGAGAGATAGTATCACTTTCATTCTCTTTTCCACCTCACTGCCAACCTCATTTATTCTTTTTTCCCTGTCCCCTTCATCATACATTTTAGTCAGGTTGGTATTAAAAACGAGGTAAGAAAACACATGTACAATCTTCACCTTTTCTTGTAGGAATGAAAATTTTATTTAGTTGATATTTTTCATCAACTTGAAGGGCCTCAAAGAATCAAAGAGTGAGCAGAATCTTAGTTTAAATAATTCTTTCTATAGTATGTAATACATTCTCTAAAAAGAGACTGCTGGTACCCTGATCATCATTTTGAATATGTACTGTTTTTACAGACAGCATGCTAAAACAAAAAATTTCACTTTATTGTCAATGCAGTAATGTGATTGATAGTAATGGATATGTTTCAAAAGAACAATTTTAACATAATTCTACATGAGAGTTCAGGGAAGTGTGATGACTATCATTTTTGTGAAAAATTATAAAGTTAGAGTTGAAAATATATGTGCAAGTGAAATTTCAAAGTAATATTTGTTTCTTTGACCAATAGTACTGTTCATCCACAGAATGTAATCTAGCATGTGTTCAAAATATATTCATTTAAAATATAAAGAAAATGATAAAAAACAATGTACTGTAAGTACCCGTAAAGAGTGAACAAGGCACAACATTTTATAAGTTCAGCTACCACTATCAACTTGTTTTTAAAGGACAATGCTTCTTTTATTAATCAATTTATAAATTTATTGTTGATATTTGATAAACAGTCAGTCTTTACAGTTATTTTTCCATAATGGTGTAGCTTTAAAAAAAAAAAAAACTAGGGCAGCAGACTATAAACAAGAAGCAAGTCCAACTGACCTTCGATATGTAAGTTTTAGAGAAAAGAATTATTCTACAGTATTAATCATCATTTTATTTGAGCATTACTAACATTACAAGGCCTTTGGTGACAATATTGTTCCATGTTCTGTTTTGGTTCTTAATTTGTCTCTGACCATAGTAATTTAGTTCTATATTACAAAATGATCTACCACCTGCTTTATGCAGTGAAGAAGAATCCTAATGCTTCTAGGAAGTTAGTATTTTTCCACTTAGTCTTTGTTTTTTATTTGGGACTTACGCTATTATGTATTTCCATAAAGTTGATTCAATGGAATATACCAAAGCTGAAGAATCTTATCCCTGTTAACAAATGGAAACAGAAATCTGAGACCAAATTCTTCTCATTATTTTTATCAGTTATTATAAAATGTAAAGGGCTTTCTCTTTTGGATACAATAATTTGACTATTCTCTTTTTTTTTTGTACCAGGGATCAAACTCAGGACCTTGCCCTTACGAGACAGGCACGGTGCCACTGAACTACATCCCCAGCCCCTTGACTATTTATTTTTGAAATAACTGCTTCTGATTTAGAGTTGCCTTTCTTTCTTTGTCTTTGAGGCCTAGTTGTTTCATTGAGTTTTTAGTGTTGAGATGGTATATCAACTTCTATTGTATTTTGTGATACAAATGCTTAATAAACACCATCCTGTGTGTTTTGGGGGGTTGTATATGATACAATGGCTTTTCTTTTTAATCTCAGAAGAGAATCTGAACAATGCTTTCTTTTGAAATTTATTGTTAGTTTACACCCTGGAGTGTTATATACACTAGCCTTATTTTTTTCCCCAGTTATCAGAGTAACAACATTACTTATCCTCCCTACTTACTCTCAATAACACTAAGTCAAAAATTAAAGTCAACAGTAACCTTTTCATTGCCCTCGGGAGTGATCCTACTCCTGAATGAATAATCAAGAGACTAACAATGAAGAAGGCAATTTCAAGTAAACACACAAAAAATAAAGTCAAACTGGCTTACAATTAAAAACTAAACCACCACAATAAACATTAGAATAACAAAAAGGAGAAAAAAATGAACATTTCAGTTATATAGTAATGATTATTACTAACTAAATTGCCAACTATAGGAAAAAATGTTTTGGCTGAATTCAAGGGATGATATACACAGACAAATTATTGTTTTGTTCACAAAATAAAGTTAATTCTACTTCTTAGTTGTTATTACCCACTAGTTAACCACTTAATTTTACTGAGAAATTTCAATCAAATGTGACACTACAAGTGTTTATTATCGTCTTATTTCCACTATGTCTTTCAGATCTCTGATAGGGCTTCACCAAACGAATTTCACCTTTATGTTGTAGTGTAATTTCAGCTTCAAAAATATCTAACTTATTCTGACTTTCCACTTAGTCTATTAGAATGTGTTTAGTAATTGCTAGATGTTAGGCAGTTAATAAAACTGGAAAAGACAGAAGTACTTAGTGCTGTGTGGAAATGTAGGTTGTGTTGGCTGGTTCTATTACCTATTAAGTACATTTTATCCAAACTAGCAACCACAGTAATCAAATATAAGGGATTCACTCTTGCACTAAGTGCATCTGAATTGACAATAGAAACAATGAAATGTCTGACCAGAAGATTGTACCTAACCATAGGTCTACAATGTAACGAGGAAAATAAGGATGGTGATGCTAGTTGCAAAGACTTCTGCCACTACTGCTAGGGTTCTCCCCAGGTTAAGAGAACTGTTCCTAAGAAGATTGTGCACACTTGAGATACTAGCTGTAAGTTCAGGAATTCCTAGGCCAACTGCACTTCTTATCAGTGTGTTACAACTCAGAAGTGCTATAATGGTGATACTAGTTGTATTACAGCAAAAAAAGAGACAGTGATGTCAGGGAGAGATCCATACACAAAGTTTCTACATCCTCTCTCCTTACAGACAGGACCCATGGCCATGCAGCTCACTGGTGCGTAACAATATCCACAGAGAGTATTGTCCACTGGAGAAGCTTAACGGAGCCTCAGTTTAACTCATAAGTGTTAAACTGAAACATTGGCCAAATGGTTTGAACCCATTTCTAGTCCCCATCTCTGTCCTGGAGGTCAAGATTACATTACCTGCCTGACAACCTCAGAATTCTAGTCTTCTTAGTCTTTTGGGTATGGCTCCCATTTTTACCTTTTGTTTGTGGAAACCACACATGTTACCTCATTAGTTTAAACTCAGGTTTGGCCTGAGGATGACACCTTGCATAACAAAAACACATCTTTTAGTGGGGAAATGGCAAAGGATTAGAGCAGAATGCCCAAGCTTTTGGCTTCCCTGTGCTGTATAAGGAGAGGAGGAATTGTCTGTGTTGCATATAAAATATATAATATAGTTAAAATGTATAAGTAATACTTTAGCTTTCATTTTTATTATAACATTTAAAAAGAAGGATAACAAACAAAATACTAGTGGAATAAGGACCTTGTTTTGTGAAAATAATACATCAATGTCTGGCTTGATCAAGGTAGTTCCCCAAGTTTATTAAACAAGAAAAAGTATATGTCAATTTAATAACCATAAGTACTTGACCTAACAGGCACACACATAGGTAGGTTGAAATACTATTATAAGTAATTGGTGTGTTTTACATGCCGAGCTACACAAGGCCCTGTAACGTCTGAGACATGTGTGTTTGGGTTCTATGGACTGGTGTGTGCTGGAAGCAGAGCTAACACTGCACTGGGCTCTCTCCTACACAGTGGTCCTTTACCACCTCCACAGTCCTTACTTTAGCAGTGCGTAATCAAGTTATCCAAAATATCACTAAAAATCATACAATAATGTTAAAAGTTTATGATCTGGTGGGCCACATTACTTCACAGCCAGGGTCACATGCAGCCTTTAGGGTGAGGGAACCCACTGAGTTTTGAGGCTTTCTCTTGGAAACCAGGGACAAAGACTGAACACATCCTTTAAAATATCTGACAGTAGCAGAGAAAAGATCTAGGCCAGTTCTCAGTATAGCAATGAAGGGGCTCACTCGCCTAATTAAAAAAAAC
>NW_004624867.1:4187134-4204253 GCF_000247695.1 Heterocephalus glaber
AGCCTGTAATAGTCACTATCTTGTTGCTGGAACACAATATATTCACAAGCTAAAGGAGAAGAAATTTAATTTGGTCCAGTTTCAGGGGATTCAGTTCATAGTTAGCTGGCTTCAAAGTAGAAACAGTGGTGGAAGGATGTGGCTGTGCATAGATGCCTAGTTCAGGTGATAGGGGAGCAGTACAGGGAAAGAGTGCTCCAGTAGGAAGGGCCAGGTTTCACACAATATCCAAGGTCTTTGCCTCCATGACCCACCCAGACATGCCTGGAAGTGTGCTTTCCTAATTCTCCCTCTGTATAGCTTCCAAGAAAATCAAGTTGACACAATCAAATTTAACCACCACAAGTAATATATAAGCATTTTATACTTGATAAGATTTTATATCCTGGTTTATTCTTACCACTTATGGTAATTTTCCTAATAAGTAGTAGTTAGTATTCTGTCATAAAATATTAGCTCTATTGAAATCAAGCTGATAGTAACACCCACGAAGCCATGTCCTAATGGCATGTATCCAAATCTTAGCATCAATCCTAAACACAACAAACAACATAATAAAATAAAACCAAATATTTATTATAATTCAACTTATCACTTTTAAATAGTAGCCTTAAGAATTTTGAACTATAAATTTTTGAAATCTTTTTTACTTTTGAATGTCAATTCATTTTTGTAGCACTTTCAGGCTCATTAGGAGGAACACCTTTCTTAGGTTTCTCTTTCAGAATTAAAATGAAACAGAAAGAGATGCTTACATAAAAGTAAACTTATACTCTGACTTATTTCTTTATTTTTTGTTGGTAACTTGTAAAATAGCTTAATTAATGTAAAATTTACATACTATGAAATTGAATCACTTAACACTTCAATGAGTTTTAGTAAATTTATACAATGCACAATCATTACCACAATATAGTTTGAGAACATTTTTAGCAACTCAAAATGTTACATTGTAGTTTTTGCATTTAAACCCAATATCCACACATGAAAACAACTGATTAGCTTTCAGTTTCTATAGTTTTGCTATTCCTTGAAATTTCATAAAAATTGGATCATGTACTAGAAAGTCCTTATATGTGTATTCTTTCACTTAATATTTTGGAAATACATCCAATTTTATTATATGTTAGCAGTTCATTCTTTGACAATGTTAAATACTAATCCATTGTAAAAATAAAAATACAGTTTCGTTGATTACTTATTTATCAGTTGATTATATTTACTTTACTTCTAGCTTGAATCATTATGGGTAATATTTCTATGTACATGTACATGCACATTTCTCTAGGAATTTTTATCTTTTTGCAAATAGTTATTAATGCATATTTATTGTACAAATTAATGGTTTCACTGTTTGTATACATGTGTGCATGTGTGTCCTCCTTTCTCCACTTTCTTGCCCTTTACTCTCTCCCCTCTCCTATTCTCTTCCTCTTCCCCTATAGTCGGAACTATTTGCTACTGAGAAATATTTATTCATGAATATACCATAAGTAACCATTTTCTAATATTCAAATTTCCTTCACAGTATTTAAGGAATATTTGTCATGTTCTTATTCACCACTGTATTCAATTTCTACTTGGTAATTTTTCTGCTTGAGAAAGGTAAAACATTATGAAAGTAGATAAAGCTTTCAGTAGCATTTAGCAATGTTGGAAGATGGATTCAAGTGCCTATGAAAATGCAAAGAACATTATAAAATATATTTTTATCTTAATATACAATCAGTTTTCAGATTTTAAATTAACACTTTTCTAAATTAGAACAATATTAGCTGATCATTTATTCTAATATATTACTAAATTGATGAAATAAATGAGTTCTCCCCAGGTAAAAAACAGTAAGGCCTGGAAGGGGAAAAATACAGAAGTCTCTCAAAGTCAATATCAACATTTTCTTTCATAATTTTTATAAGTAATAATTATAATCAGTATAGCTCCAAAACAGATCATCAATGAAGCAATAAAAGTATTATTTAATCATTACTGAGAATAAAGATTATCCTCAAGAAAATCTACCCAAGTGTTCTTGTTCTAATACATCAACCTATTTTAAGGTGTTTATAGGTGGCTGTTTTTGTAGGAAGGAAAATCAAAATTCTGATCAAAAAAAGAATGACACCAGCTGCCACTGAACACAACTTCATGCAGTACCTCAGTCCTTCATTATCTCATTTTTCTTCAGTGTGGACAGTATCCACTGGAGACAAAGTGAGAATAAAGAAGAATCAAAATTTTTTTCTTTTAAAAACTTTTTCTGATGACACTTTTTTTCTCCTTCAAAGAACAAAGTGACTTGCTCCAGATGATAGTTATCAATATAACCAATATAATAATCTTAGTGAACACTTTTGTGAGGCTTTAACTGTTATGCTTTCCCCTTTTCAGGGCTATTAGCTTTTTGGGATGTTGAACTCTTAATGGTAAGGTTAAAAGTATTCAATATATGTCTGGGATGCTAAATTGTTAAAGTCAATTGCTTTGGTATTGGCACAAATTGCAATATATGTGGGGCTTGGCAATATGATTTAAAGGGAAATGATTTTGTTACTGAAAATATCTCATTTATATTAGTTGCAGTTTGTTTTGATTGTGAACTGAATTGGATTAAGAGACACCAAAGAGGTATTTGAATTTGGAGGGTGCCACGAATTCATTGATAAATTAATTCAAGAGTTTTTACCTGAATGGGCTAATAGGGTGAGCCTTGTAAGAGAAAGTAAATCAGTAGGAGTGTGACATTGAAGGGTGTCCATCTTTTCTCTGACCAGTCCCTCTCTGCTTCCTGACTGCCATGCGCCGTGTCCTTCCACCATAATGTTTCTGCCTTGGATCCAGCCAAATGTGAACTGAAGCCTGTAAAACAATGTGATCAGATAAATACTGTATTTCCTCTGCTAAGTTATGTTTCTCAGATGTTTGATCATAGCACTGAAAAACTGATTATCACAATATAATTTAAACTTAGACAAAACAGGCCTAGATACAATAGTTAGCTTTTAATTAATATAATTATTCAATTCAGTCATTTTTGAAGGGATTAATAACAACTAATCAAAACATTTATTCACAATGTATCAACTGCAAGAGTGATATCAAGAAAGGGCCAGGGATTTAGCTCAGTGGCACTGTGCCTGGCTTGCAAGCACAAGGTCCTGAGTTTGATCCTTCGTACAAAAATAGAAAAGAATGATATCAGGAAAAATGGTGGAATAATCACCTCCAAGTCCCTATCCAAAGACTCATCAAAAAGTCTAGTAAAAAAGTATCAACTTTTCAGAATTCTGGAAAATAGTCAACAGTTTATAGTAACCCAAAAAACACTGAGACAAGATATAGGGACCTTAAAATCATGAGAGTTTTGGGGTGTGCTTATTTGCACAGGTTCTAGTCTCCTTTACTGCTTGACAGTGTCTGGATAATAGGAGGCTGTATTCCTAGTGTGGGACCAGGACCCCTACTTCCAGAAGGAGCAGAGAGGACTTAAGAACATTGGTTGTGTATATTAACCTGTCTAGAGATATTTGAAAAAGAGAAAAAAAATACTTGTCATTCTTGAAACTTGCAGTAAAAAGTGAAGATATTTCATTAAAATACATTAAGGTAAAAAATTTAGAGGTATGAAAAAAATATTATTGAGGTAAGCAATATAGAGCTAAAAGGCTGATTTGAAAAGCCATAAAGAGAGTTTATTTGGGAAATTAGAGCATTAAAAACACTGAAATAGACTGGGGAAATGTAGAAAGTAAGGCACATGCCTAGGAAGGTATACATTCTCAGAACTGACTCAGGAAGACACAGTTGTTAGAGTTCACTGAAGTATTTGAAGTAGTGGCTCAGTCAGCTTGCAAAGATGGGGTAAAGTATTAGTGTGTTTTCTTATTTTTATTCCTTCTTTTCTGTTGGCTCTTGGGTCCTGGAAATTTCAGGTTTCTTTTTTAAAACACTACCTAAACTCAAATTAAATAAACAAACTTCAGGAACCTATATACACCATAGGATACAGAATATACAAAAAATATTTTTTAAATTCACTTAACAAAAAACAGCTACAGTTCATAGCATATAACATGCCACAAGGAGGGAGATAATATAACTTCTAGAGTAATCATCTTATAATATTGAAATTGTTCCATTCGAACAAATGTTTTGAAATATGCTTAGATAAGAAGTCATAAATTTTTCACAGAAGAATTTAACTGAATCTTGATGGGAAAGCACAAATACTAGACTGCACAAAGTTGTTTATATCAACTTTCTTAAATGTGCTTAAAGAATTAAAGGAAACCACGGATAAAGCTTCAAATGAAAAAGAATGGAAGTAATGGAAACTAGCAATAAAAAATTGGAAATATAAAATAGAAATAAATTTTAAATAAATAAGTACATTGTGGAGATAAAAATTATGATAAATGAATTAAAATTTCTTCCAGACACTTCCTATAGAAAGTGTAATCAACTCCCTTTCTGTCTCTCTTAGACAGAAGCTTTCTTTCTCTCAATAAATTTTCCTAATCTTAAAAAAAATAAAATGTAATCAAACAGAAGAAAGATTCAGCAAACCTGAAGACAGGTTTGAAATTATCTGAAGAGTACAAGGAGAAAAGGAATAAAGAAAAATGAGAAAAGTGAAATATATTTATGGCACCCTAGAAAGCATATCAACATAAATGTAATGGAAGTTCAACAAAAAATAAAGGAAGAACAGAGAAGAAACAATACTGTGTTTAAACATATTACCAAATTACAATTTTAACAAGACATCAAGAGCAACACTCCATTTACATTATCTTCCAAAAGCAAAAGATACCTATGATGAATTGAATCAAATAGATAAATAAAATTATAAAATGTCACTGAAAAAACTTCTAAAATATCTGAACAAATAAAAAGACATTCCATATAAATAGATATGAAAACAATATTATTACAAAGTAATAGTACCCAAAGTGATCTAAGAATTCAAAGCAATCCCTGTCATATTTCCTGTCACATAAATATCAAAATATGTACAAGCATGAAAGCTGATCTTCAAGTTTATGTAGCATTTTAAGGGTTCCCAACCACCTAAAATCTTCTTGAGAAAAAGAATAAAGTTAGAAGATTCATATTTTCCAAGTCAAAAATTTGCTTCAGTGGCACAATAATCAAAACAATGTTATTACTTGAATAAGTATAAGCACAAAGTGATGGAAAGAACTGAATTAAGACCCCAGAAATACACCCATGCTTGTACAGTCAAAGATTTTCAATGAAAGTTCCAAGATTCATCAGTGGAAATGAATAGTGTCTATAACAAATGATGATTGCACAACTGGATATCAAAATACGAAATAATTAATTTGAAATTCTATTTAATACCAGACATGAAAATTTACACAACATAGATCAGCAATTTAAATATAAGAGCTACAAATATAACAACATTAAAATTTAGGGGTAAATCTTTTAAGATCTCTGATTTAGCAACAGATTCTTACATATGACACCAGAGCACATGTAGCCAAAGGGGAAAAAAGATAAATAAGACTTAATTAAAATTTAAAATATTTGTTTATCAAAAGCTATTATCAGAAAATTGAAATGGCAAACTATAGGGTGGAAGAAAATATTTGAATTATTATATATAATAAGAGCTGGTATCAATAGTAAATTAAAATCTTGCAAATAATCATTAAAAAGCTATTCCACAATTTTTTAATGATAAAGGATTTGAGTAGACATTTTCCAAATGACTAGAAGTATCTAACAAATACATAAAAATTTTCCAACACGATTAATTATTAGGTAACTTCAAATAAAAGTCACAATGTTCAATTTTGTACCCATTAGTGTAACTGAAAGTTTAACACAGAAAATAACTGTTATCAGGATATGGAAAAATTAAAATTCTTACATGTTGCTGGTGGCAGGTAAAGTCATATAGCCCCATGTGAAACAGTTTTGTGATCTTCAAAAAATTAAACAGGTAAGGAAGGAATGATCTAGCAATTTCACTTCTTGGTATTTACTTTAAAAATAAATAACTGCAAACAAGCACATAAATTCATATTCATATATACTTAATGGGCTAAATGAATTTTAAAAGTCCTTAAGTGAAAGAAAGAAAGAAAGAAAGAAAGAAAGAAAGAAAGAAAGAAAGAAAGAAAGAATTTAGATAAACACACACAATGGGATAGTATTCAGTGTCAAGAAGAAATGATCTAATAATACAATGGTGAGCATAAATGAATTATATCACCTATTGCTTAGATAATTTGCAGTAATTGCTTAATGAATAGAGGTTTCTTTATCTAGGACAGTGAAATGTTTCCATTTGGGGTGATGGAGATTGTGTTTACAAAACACTGGGTTTAAATGCCACTGTTGTTTATTTTAAAATGATTAATTTTGTTATATGAATTTCTCCTTCATAAAAGTAATTCAGAACGGTCAGAGTCAGTTTATATTTGAGTGATTTAGTATACATAATTCTCAGTATTTTTGTTTAGCAATCCATCCAGGCTGAAATCCTAGTTTCCTCTTCCTTTACTTGTGTTACATTTGGTTAGCAACTTTTTGTTTCCAAATACAGTAGATTATCTTCAAAGGAGATAAAACTTACTAACTAGAAAATGTGTAATAATGGGTTTTTGTTACAACTAAAAGTGTGACTATATCTACATCAGTGATATTTATGATTCTGCCAAATTGGAACTACTTTACAGGAATGAGTTACAAGAATGATAGTTTTTGTTGTTGTGATGTTCTATGACAAACTTGATTTGCAAATTCAGCCTTTCTCTTCCCTCTCCTAATTACATTGCCAAATTGTTGTTGAAAAACTAAGTGTGCCATTTATATCATTACTTCACTAATGTTATAAATTCTTCAAAGTGATAATTCTATTTTATTTAGTTTTAATTAACACATGGCTTTTCATATCTTTGGAAATGTTTAAATGGAGTAACTTATGTTTAAATGTGCTGAGGTGAATACTTAATGGTGTTGCAATTATAAATTCATAGACAATGTATTTCCATGATTAATTTTCTAGAAAATAAATTTCTCCGCAATATAGTATACTGTTTTTCATTCAGTAAGTGTATTGGTACATTTTAGGTATATAATATGATGAAACTCATCATTGAGAATTTGTACCCATACATGATGTATCTTGGTTCTTATTTTGTCCCCATTCCCCTGCCCTCTCTTCAACCTCACCACCCATCCCTGCTTACAAAGACCTTTTTTTTTTTTCCTTTTCTCATATTCATTCCTTTCCCTTCTTTCCTTTCCCCTACCTCTCCAACTTCCCCTTCTGCTTTGGAACTTTTCCTTCTATTTCAAATTATCTATTATACATTTTTATTTATACTTTTAATTTCTCACACCAGAGAAACTATTCAGTATTTACAAATGTGTGTCCTATGTGTTTCACTTAAGTGTATGGCCTCAGTGTGCACCCATTTAGCTATAATGTCTCTAGTTTCTTGTTCTTTATGGCTGAGTAGTACTCCATTTTATAAAAGAAAAACCAAAACACATCTTCATCCAGTTTCGAGTTGAAGGGCAATTGGACTGTTTCCAACTTTTAGTTATTACAAACTGTGCCACTAATATCATGGGCACACATATATTCCTGTGGTATGATTCTTTCAATTCTTTGGGGAAGATACTCAGCAGGGAAATAGCTGGGTCAAATGGAACCACTAATCTTAGTTTTCTGAGGAGTCTCCATAATGATTTCCACAGTGGTTGCACAAGTCTACAGTCCCACCAACGATGGAGAAGGGTTCCTTTTTCCCACAACCCCATTAGCATTTGTCATTAGTTGATCTCTTGACAGCAGCCATTCTTTCTGGGGTGAGGTGGAATATCAGCATTGTTTCCATTTGCATCTCTCAGATGACCAGTGATGTTGAACATCTTTTCATGTGTTGATTTGCTGTTTCTACTTCTTTGAAAAATGTCTGCTCATTTCAGATGCCCATTTTTTGATTGGGCCTTTAAATTTGGGAGGTCTGATTTTTTTTAAGTCCTTTATATATTTTAGATAGTAGAACTTTGCCTGAGGAACAGCTGATAAATTTTTTTTCCGCACATTGAGGATTGTCTTTTCACTTGGTTGGTGGTTTATCTTGCGGTGAAGAAACTTTTTAATAACATAAGAACCCAGTGCCATGTATGACTGAGGTTTTGTACATGAAAACTTATACCAATGTCTTCAAGAGTTCTACCTAACCTCTATTCCAGCCAGTTTAGTGTTTCTGTTTTAATATCTAGATCTTTGATCCATTTTGATTTTAGTTTAGTGCATAGTGAGAGATACAAGTTTAGATTTAATCTTTGGCAAGCTGAAAACCAATTTTTCCAGCACAACTTATTAGAGGCTATTTTTCTCTATTGAGGGTGTTTGGCTCCTTTGTCAAAGATGAGGTGGCTGAGTATGTTTGGAGTTCTTTCTGCATCTTCTAATCTGTTCCACTGATCCTCAGTTCTATTTCTTTGCCAGTACCATGGTGTTTTTATCACAGTAACTTTGTAGTATAGTTTCAAATTGGGGATTGTGATGCCTCCTACCTTGTCTTTATTGCCTAAATTGCTTTTGCTATTCTAGGTCTCTTCTTGTGTCAAATGAATTTTTGGATTGTTTTCTCGAGTTCTGTGAAGTATGCTGTTGGAATTTCAATAGGGATTACATTGAATCCATATAGCAGGTTTAGAAGTAAGGCCATTTTCACTATATTGGTTCTTCCTACCCAGGAGAATGGGGTGGCTTTCCATTTTCTGATATTCTCTTCAATCTCTTTTTATAGAGTGCTGCAGTTTTCAGGGTAGAGGTGTTTGATGTCTTTTGTTAGGGTGATTCTTAGGTATTTCCTTTTTTTGGATGCTATTGTGAAGTCAGTTGTTTCTCTAGTTCCTCTCTCAGTGAATCTGTTATTTGTGTACAGGAAGGCTATTGTTTTTTTTATTGTTGTTGACATTGTATCCAGTTACTCTACTGAATTTGATTATTAAGTCTAGAAGACTTTTGGTGGAGCTCTTGAGATCTTCTATATACAGTATCATGTCATCTGCAAATAATGACAATTTGATTTCTTCATTTCCTATCTTTATTCATTTTATTTCTCTCTCTTGTCCAATTGCTGTGGCTAATGTTTCCAAAACTATATTGAACAGTAAGGGTGATAGATGACATCCTTGTCTTGTTGCTGATTTTAGCATGAAGGATTTCAGTTTTTGACCATTTAGTATGATGTTGGTTGTTGGTTTTTCATAGATGGCTTGTATCAGGTTAAGATAAAGACCATCTATTCCAATTTTCTATAGGTTTTTTTTTTTTAATCATGAATGGGAGTTAGATTTTTACTGAATGCTTTTTCTACATCTATTGAGATGATCATATGGTTTTTGTTCTTGGCTCTGTTAATATATTATATTTATTGATTTAAGTAAGTTAAATCATCCTTCATTCCTGGGATGAATCCCATTTGGTCAGAGTGTATGATCTTCTTGAAAATCTTTTGCATTCTATTTGCCAGTATCTTATTCAGGATTTTTGCATCTATGTTCATTAGGGAGATTGATCTATAGTTCTCTTTTACTGTTGGGTCTTTCTCTGCTTTGGGAATCAAAGTGATTCTTGTTTCCAGGAGTGAATTCGGGAGTAGTTCTTCCCTTTCGATTTCATTGAAATGTTTACTTAGTAGTGGAAATAGTTTTTCACAAAATGTCTTGGAGAATTCAGCAGTGAAGCCATCAGCACCTGGTCTTCAATTCATTGGTAAGTTTTTAATTATGTTTTCAATTTCATTGATTGATATTGAGTTGTTTAGAATTTTTAGGTCTTCTTTGTTCAACTTTGGTAAATCATATGTATCTAGAAATATGTCCATTTCTTCTGTGTTTTCCATCTTATAGGTTCTCAAATTAGGTATTGATGATCTTCTGGATATCTGCTGGATCCACCGTATTTCATCATTTTCACTGCTAATTGGACAGATTTGGGCCTTTGATTTCCTTTTTCTGATAAGGTTGCCTAAGGGTTTGTCAATTTTGTTTATTCTTTTGAAGAACCGACTCTTTGCTTCATTGACTTTTTGTATCATTCTCTTAGTCTCCATTGCATTGATTTGTGCTCTGATCTATGTAATTTCCTCCTTGGTATGAGCTTTGGGTTTGTCATGATCTTCTTTTTCTACAGGTTCAGCATTAGGTTATTTGAGGTTTCTCTGTTTTTTTAATAGGACTATTCACTGCTATGAATTTCCCTTGTAGGACCGTTGTCATTGTGTCCCATAGATTCTGATATGTTATATTGGCATTGTCATTTAATTGTAGAAACTTTATGATCTCTTCTTTAATTTCCTCTGTGACCCGTTGCTTATTCAAAAGTTTGTTGATACATTTCCATGTGTGTATAAAATTATTGTGATTTCTTGTTGATCTACAATTTCATCACACTATGATCTGATAATGTACAGAGGGTAATTTCAAATCCTTTGTATTTACTTAAAAATGTTCTATGAGCAAGTATATTGTCTATTTTGGAGAATGACTCGTGCAGCTGAAAAGAATGTGTATTCTGATTTTATGGGGCAGAACACTCCGTAAACATTGGTTAAGTCCTTTTGTTCAAGAGTTTGAGTTCTAGCATTTTGGGTTTTTTTATTTTTTGGCTAGTTAATGTATCTATTTGTGACAGTCAGTATGAGATCCCCCACTGCTATTATATTAGTGCTTATTTGATTTTTCATGTCCATTAATATTATTTTATATATTGTGGTGAACTATTATTTAGTGCATATATATTTATGATGTCATCTCTTCCTCCTTTATTGTTCCCTTTACAAGGATGTAGTGGCCTTCTTTGACTCTCTCAATCAGTGTTGGTTTGAAATCCATTTGACCTGCAAAGAGGATAGCTACTCCTGCTTTTGGGGGGGCTCTTGTCACATGGAGTATTGTTTTCCACCCTTTAACTTTCAGTCTATGAGTTTCTTTTTGAAGTAAGTGTGTTTCTTATATGTGGCATATTGCTGGATCTCACTTCTTGACCCATTCTGGAAGATTCTTGACCCATTTCTTTTGACTGGTGAATTGAGACCATTAATATTCATGGTTATAACTGATATGTATTCACTTATCCTTGTCATGACTTTTTCTTTTTGTTGGATTCTCCCCTTTGCATTTGAATTTTTGTCACCTTGATGGATTCATTCTGCTGGGCTTCCTGGGCTTGTGATCCTTTTCATCTTTTCCTAGGATATTCTGTAAAAGGTTTTGGAGTGCTGGTTTTGTATTCAGGAAGTTCCTCAGGTACTCTTTGTCATGAAAGTCTATTATTTCTCCATCAATTTTGAAAGACAGTTTTGCAGGGTACGTCAATCTGGGTTGGAGGTTGTTTTCCTTTAGGGCTTGAAATACATCACTCCAAGCTCTTTATGGCTGAGAGGTTTTTTGGGGTTTTTTTTTTTTGAGAAGTCTGCTGTGATTCTGATGGGGTTTCCTTTGTATTTGATTTGGTTTTTTTTTCTTTAACTGCTTGTAGATTTTTGTTCTTCTGTTGGGTTTCTGTAATCTTAACTATTATATGCCTCAGCATAGGTTTTATTTGATCATGGCTATTTGGAGTCTTATATGCCTCACTCATGTATATGTCAAGTTCTTTTCCCCTCCTTGGGAAGTTTTCCCCATCACTTCTATGAACAGGTTGTTTTTTTTTTATGTCATCTGCACTCTCTCCTGTTTCTTCATTGACTCTAATCAGTCTTATGTTATTCTTCTTTGCATCATTTAGTAGCTGCTGGATTGATTTCTCATGGTCCCTTACTATTTTTACAAATTTTTTCTTTTCTTGGTCACTAATTTAATCCTATCTTCTATTTCTGAAATTCTGTCTTCACATTGTCTTATTCTGCTGTGTAAACTTTCGATGGAGCATTTAATCTCCTGCAAATCTGTTTGCATCTGTTTTATGGATCCCATTTGTTTCCTATGTTGGAATTCTATCATGTTCCTCAGCTCTTCTAATTTTTTTTTTTTAATCTGTGTCTGATCTAGATTTATCAATGATGCCTTGCACTATAGGCACAATATCTTGTTGTCTGAGAAATCATTTCTGATTTTATTTTCCAGATCTTCTTTCATTGCCAGTTCAGGGAGTCCAGATGATTGAGTTTCAGATTGTTACATATCATTGCCCCTTTTTGCTGCCTTTGGTGATCTGGAAGTCTGGCTTTGAGTCTTGTTTGGGTGCCTTCTCATTTCAACTGCTGCAGTCTTCTGCCTTTATTGAGGTGACTCTTTGTTCTTCCAGTCGACTTCAATTCTCAACAAACCTCAGCAAGGCCTCTCCACTGCTCACCACTGTGTCCATTTGTGGGCTCAAAACAATTGCCCTCTGGATCCTTACGCTGGGCTGTTGTCCAGATGGGATTCTGGCTGGGGCCAGAATGCATTTAATGATGGTATCTGGGCAGGCCTTAGTCTGGGGCCTGTGTTCCTGCACAGCTGTTGTCTGGGTGGGCTTCTTGCTAGTGCCTGTGCCTCTCACTGCTGATGACCTGGCAGGCTTCTTGATGTAGGATTCTTTAGTTTAGAAAACAATATGAAACTGATATCCTATGAGTTACATGTTTAGAAATAAAATTGTTTTTTCCTGACTCAGTATTAAACATATATCTCTTGAATCATAATTCAAAAATTGTGGAAGCAGTAATCTTTTAACATATTTCAATTTTGTATGTTTGTTAATGAAATTCTTGGCCAAGCATCTAAAACTCTGTTTTGTGAACAAAATTGTCATTTCATAGCATAATCATTATAACTTAATTTTCATGGATAATATTTAACCTTAAACAATTGAATAATTGTATTATTTGGCTCAGTCTTTCATAACAAAGTGACACAAGCTGATGTTTTAAAGAAGAGAGATGTCCTACCAATCCATTGAGTTATAACTCCTAGTTCAAGGTGCAAGCAAGGGAGGTTTCTCTCCAAAGTCTCTTCTCTTATATTTCAGGTAGCCACCAATTACCTGTGTGGTCACCAGACCTCTTGTTTGTGTTCATTCAAGATGTGACTGAGTGAGCAAGATCTTTGATTATTGATGTAATAAACTTGGAAGATCAAGGGTCCATCATATGGGCTCAAATGAGCCTTGGTTACCTCAATATCAATCCCATTTCTAATGGTAGTCATGGTAAGGATTATAGTTTCAGCATAGGAATGGAGAGTGGGCATAGTTCAGTGCCTAACAAGCAGACATACCTTCCTGAGTAAAAATCCTTTCTGCTAGGTTTCAGTAACAGCATACTGTAATGCAAGTTAAACAGCTCCAGGGTTCAAACACTTTAATTCAGAGTCACACAATTTGGATTTTGTTAGATCTTCATAAAAATCAATGTTTTATAATATCACAATAAATACATACATATTATTTTAAATTATGTTAAAAACTGCAAAATAAAGAATGAGACAAAACTGCTGATAGAGAAGATGCTTGCCCATCAAAGGACCACTAACAATTCCATCTTATGCTCTTCAGTAAAACATGCTGTCTAGAAGTGATTGCATTTGAAGTTATCGGTACATTTGAATGCAAACTACCCAACCATGAAAAATGAGGCTTCCATTTGCTATAAAAATAAATTAGGAAGCAATGCTCTGCTGGCGAAACCATTTGAGCACCTCAGTTCATAACTATTCATGGTACCATTAACAGATGTCTTTGCTAACACTGCGAGCTGACTTATCATATTGTTGTCTTCAATATTACTTTATGTCTAAAGTGAATGTAGGGAACTTGTTTTAAGATATAATAAAACCTATCCTGATATAGAGATCCTCTGGGAAATTAAACAATCATGTTACCTACATAACTAATTTTCTTCTTATGAAATCATGATTCCCACTACACTTTTAGAACTATCAAAAGTATTGTTTAACATCACCATTTCCATGTTAATATCTCAGTAAATCATAAAAATGTAATACTTTGTGCTGAAAGTGAGCCATTTCCTTTGGGAACATGAGTTTTCACTTCTAAATTAAAAGCTACATGATGTGAATTCTAAGCATGCTGTCTATTGCTTATTGACATTAAAGTATTTTTTCAAAGAATTACTTTCTGCAAGTTATACTATAACCATAATGACAAGCACACTGTAAGATAAATCACTTAAGAAAAAATGAAAAGATGAATATTGCCTTTTATAATTATTTACTAGTATGAAATTTCTAGAAAATATTTGAAATCCCTAATATCCTCAAAATATTGTCAAGAGTTCATCAATTTGCATATACACATACCCACAACACATGCACACACACAGACACACATTGCACACACAATACACAAACTGATATGCCTATCAGAAGGAGTGAATATGGTACAAAGAGCAAGTAGTTTTCATTAACAAAAACAAGCAACAACAATAAAATAATTCCTTGAAAACTCTTTAAAATCCCACATGCAAGAATTATGCATCTATTATGAGTTCATTCAATTATTGATCTTTTTCCTCATCTACAGAATAAGGATAATAAACTATATTCCATGTAAGGATTAAATTAAAAAGGATTATAAAACTGAACAAAATAAAACTAAATTAAAAAGGATTATAAAACTCACTATGGCACAAATATCAACTTCTCTAAAATTATGATTTTTTCTAGGCTCTCCCTGAAATAATATCCCTTCTAAGTAATCAATATGAGCTTGGTTATTTTCCTCAGACTGTCTCTTTTCAGTAAAGGAACATTCAGATTATTGTACAACTAGTAGATTTGCCTTAATCAGTCAAGTCTTCTTTAAGGGCATTTTGGCCAGTGTTAAATTAAATAAAAACAAGTTGTTGCCAATGGATGCTTATTAATTAAGTAAAATGTGGGTACACATTTGAGATTCAAAAGTTTTCAGTTCCCTGGGTGATGCAAATGAGTAGTAGTCACTTCCAAATTTATTTTGGTGTAAGTATGCCAGAGAGCTTCCTGCAGTTGGAAAGGGGCTCTTTAGCACCCTCTTTAGAGGGTGGGAGACTCCACCCTCCTCTTGTGGAGGATGGTGTGAAAGAAGTTTTAGTATAGCTAATTACTTCATATTAAGTAGAATATTACTATTTTTTCTCATAGGAATTTATAAAAGGTGGGAGGAAGAAAATGGAGAAGCAAAGATGCAAACGTGCTTTCCATCTACCTATTTACTTTCAGGTTGGTTTTCATACTTTCATTGTGTCCTGTCTCTCTAACCCCTTGGCAATCAGTTCTTTCTGGTTCAGTCAATGGGTGCTTTAGCTACGTGACACCATTCCTGCTGTGTCTTTCCAGTTTCAGTGATGGTGTCAGGGTTCTGGTATGCAAATGTCCAGGCAGCTACACTGTTTCACCTGTTACTTTCTATTTTTTCAAGACTTCCATAAGAAAAACATACTAAATTCTTTTTATTGAACCAGTTTGCAAGGATGTACTCCGATGCAGATGTGATGCAGGGGCTGCATTGTAAAACAATGGGTTGACTCACTTTTAAATTTTTAGGAAACTTTTTGAAACCATCCAGTTTCCAAAAATATTTGTTTCTCAATAATTTAAGTCAGTCTCTTGATTTCGGTAATGTGTGCAAACATCTTTGCAGTGCCAATCAAAGAACAATTACTCTTTCAAAGGACCTATTTAACTTTTACTTGGATAAAATCTGCATCATTCAAAAAGAATAATAAAGTTTAGATATTGTTAATATGTATACATCTTTATTAGTGAAATATTTTTCAATTACTGATTTTATTTTATCACTTTGCTTGCATTTATTTAGGTCACAACCCAGAAGCTTTAACTGATTTAATTCATAGGAAGCATTTATTCTTCAGTAGTATTTGCAATGTTTGTTCTCATTAAAAAATCAATCACCCTTATCAGATTTGCTTTCTATCATATGAAATATAATTTCATATTTCAAATTAAATAAATATTTAAATTAATTAAGTATGCACACTCATGAGATTCATTCTACTTCTTTTTGTTTGGGAGTTTTTGTTTGTTTATTTTTTGAAGCAGGGTCTCCCTTTGTAGTTCAGTCTGACCGGAACTCACTATGTAGCCCAGGCTGACCTCAAAGTTTTGGTAATCCTCCTGTCTCAGCCTACAGCGTACTGGGATTACAGGCATGTGGCACCACGTCTGGCTCATATTCTGCTTCTGAATAAAGCAACAATTGAGTATGAATGAATCCCATTTTCTCAACCAGAGTTTTAAATTGATAATTATAAATTTAATATCCTGGATTTAATGACATTTACATTTTAATAGATATCTGATAAGAATTCCAAAATTTATTAGCTAATACTTGTTTATACATAAAGCAAAATTCTCAATATAAAGTTCAAAAATGGAAAATTATGTTGTTCTTATGTCATGTTTTTGTACTGTCCTTTTCCAGAGAGCTTATTATTAAGCCAAACTTCAGTAAAAACTAAAGCACTTTTAATAAATCTATTCAAATGCTTAAAACCATTTTATTTGTATTGCTGGCCAAGAATTAATGCCATAATCTCACCAGTAAGCCATTTTGATGGCTGAAATTATAGGGATAATTTGTCAACTAGGATTTATATATAACCTGCATAAATCAATCAATTTATAAGTCATATCTTTTTTTTTTTAGATTTTTTTCCATTAAGTTTATTGGTACATTTTAGGTATAAAATGCAGTTACATTCATCATTGGGATCTTGTACCATTACATGAGCATCTTGGTTCTTATTTTTTTTTCCCCTTCCCTTGCCCTCCCTACACCCCCTCCACCCTTTCCTATTTGCAGAGACTTTGTTTCCATTTTTTTCCTTTTCTCATAGTTTTTTTCCCCTTTTTTCCTTTCCTCTACCCCTCCCACTACCCCTGCTCCCTTAGACCTTTTCTTCCTGTTACACAATATCAATTATACATTTTTTAAATTACAATATCAAGATCTGGGAGACATTACCACAGATTTTAGAGAATTTAAAAAGATATAGAAAGCATATAACAAAAATGTTTTTTGAAATAAATTTGACAACTTCTAAGAAGTACCTTGGAAAACAAATTAATGAAATTAACTCTGGAGGAAATATAAAATTTGAATAGCACCTATTAAAGAAAG
>NW_004624867.1:4207203-4231449 GCF_000247695.1 Heterocephalus glaber
AATGAACTAGGAAATAATATATCAAAATATACTTAAATTATTTCCCCAAGAAGAAATTTCTGACTTAATATAAATATGCTATTTCTAAAATGGGTATTAAATTCTTGGTCACTATATACATTGGTTTAGTTTTCTTCTGTCAAAGTAATAAATAAGCCTTTTACAAATATTCCTTAGGGTTATTAGTCTGGTTTTTGACAACATGTCGAATGAATCAGAATGTACTAATTAAATCTGAGACCAAAAGACTCTCTTATTCATCAATTTTAAGATGCTAATTTTGTGTAAAATATCAAGATGAATAACCCTATTAAAACTGATATTTACAACGGAAATATCACCAAACCCAAAAATAGACAATCGTTATTCAAAAATCAAAACAGTCATAAATTTCTTTTTAAAGCATTTAATGATTGGAGAATTTATCATAGTGATAACACAATTTCCAAATATATGGTTTATAGTTTTCTTTTTGACTTACTTTTTAACATTTTTTATATTTTATGAAATATTTATAGAAATTTGAAGAAAATTTGATTTTCTTATCATGGTTAATGATGGGTAACATTTGAAAGTCTTTTAAAAGGTTCATTAGTTGGGCTACAGTTTGGTTTTTCTGAAATCGATTTTAGAATAACCATGACTTCAACCAATAGTTTATCTTCCTCCTAATTAATAATTCCACAGTAAGCTGTCTAGCACACTTGCCTTCCCTAGAGTGTTATTCTTATAGGTTGAATGATGTTGCCATCTAGAATTATTACTATGATGAATGAAAAGTAATAGAATTAATAGCACAACTAATAGCCTCTGCCACAGGCTACTTTTTGTTCACAGATATATCAAAGTGTTATTACTCAAGTTGCCAATATTCCCAGAGTGAATATGTTGAAAACAATTCCTATTTGTTCTTGTTGTAACATGAGTAATGACAGCTACATCAAGACTCCATCTCTCAATGAACACAATTGTGGAATAAAAATGTATTGAGTATTAGAGACAGTCCAAATGTGGAGAAGGTCAAGTATGTAAAACTTGTGTGTGGAAAATTTAGCAATTGTTTTTCCACAGACAAATAAGTGTTGTCAGTTTGTAGACTACTCAAGGACTTATGTAGAATCTCCACTATGTGACAGACGCAGGCCATTTCTCCTCTGTTTGTATGCCATTACTTGGTGACCTTGTACTCACTGAGAGACTTTATATCACTACACAATCAGCAATATAGCCCAGTGAGAAAAAACAAGTGACAAATACACTCTTTTGGTTTTACATTAAAGCCATGATCCAGAAGTTGTACAAAATCTCTCCACACCCATCATGGTCTGCAGAATTCAGCATTTGACACAAGCCACAAGAAATACCTGGACTCATGGTACTTCAGAAAATGGTGCTATCATTGGACCCATCTAAAAAATTATTTTACTATGTTAGAAGGAAATTTAAAAAATTGATAGAAGGCATGGCACAGTTTTTAAAATGAAAATATTTGTATAATCCAAAGTTAACTAGATGGATGGATTGATTGACAGACAGACAGACAGATAAAGATATATGGATATACAGAGAGATATACAGATATAACTGGAACTTGAACCCAGGACCTTCACACTAAGCTACACCAGCTTTTTACATTTTTAAAAAATTTTGAATCAGTGCCTCTCTAAGCTAAGTTGCCCAGGCTAGGCTCAAATCTATGATCCTCCTGCTGTGACTATATGCATGAGCTATGCTTCTTTAGTTGATAATATTTTTACAATTATTACTATATATAGATATATTAAAAATTAATGTATATGTTGCTCCTTATGCTTTTAGTTCTTAATCAACTATAAGAGGAAGTAAATGCACATTTACATGATTGTGAACAAAGCTATATAATCAGCTAAATTTTAATATTATTTTAATGTAATATATTGCAGGATGTTTTTCATCACTTATATTATTATTAATGGTAAAATTATGTAACTTTAGGAGCATTTATATATTTAATCTGTTTCTCAATGTAATGAAGTAGAATACTGTAGAAAATATTTATGTATATACACTTTATCAAATATTAATAAAGTCAATGTTTATTTGCTAGTTAGGTAGGTAAAATAAATAATTTTTAAGCAAAATACCTCAGTCATCAATTCTCAGATGTCACTTTGATGTTAAGCATATTTTAAAATTGAAATAGTTTCATTAATCTTAATAACTTTGTAAACCTCTCCTTTCCACTTTAAGAAGACTTAACATTTCCTTCCAATTGAAATATGCCATAAATGTGTAATTCAATTATTATTGGAAGCTAAATCTAAGTTTTTCACTCTATCATATTTCAGTTACTTATAATGAACAGTTTCAAAGTATTATTGTAAAAATTATAATACCTTTGTTTCCCAAATTAACAGGGTAATGAATAGTTCTTTTAGGTTTAGTTTTAGGTTTAGTTTTGCTACAGTCATATGGTAAATAAAGATTCATTTCTTTCACCACTTTTTAACAATGTAACCAAAACACCATTATCAAACTTAGATTAGGCTTTTTGCTAATCCAGTGTAAATGTAAAGACAAACAAGCACATGTGGTGATATTTTGAACAACATAAATTGGAATTTTATCACCTCATTATTTAAATCAAGTAATGAGAGAAGAAAAAATAAAAAACTCCAGGAGAACTTGAAAACCGATGGCCATATTCTCCATTTAAGGAATTGATCAAAGGCCATCTGAACAACATCACATGCAGCCCAACCTGAGACCCATCCTAATGGCTTGCTCAATTTACTGGGAGGCTAGTCACAGAGATTAAATTCAATTGAGTCCCAGAGCTCTTAGGATTAAATTTCTCTATTAAATATGGATTAGAAGAATATAGATTAATATAGCACACCACTGGCTCTCAAATTGGAATGTGGAAGTAAATGTACTCACATTAAAAGCTTTGATGAATATTGATGGGCTAAGGAAGAACATAATCAATGGGAGTGGGACCCCAGAATGGATTAGTATCTGTCATACAACTATCTTAATATTTCCCATATTTACAATAGAACCATTACAACTTGTTTTCTCAGATTGCTGCATAATAAAAGCTAGATATAAAATTACTAGCATTCTCAGCAAGATTATGAGTATGCCTTCATGCATATTGGATACTATCATTTGGTTTATGCTTAAAGCATTTTGAATCAAACATACTGTTTTGAATTTAAAAGGAAAATGTATCTTGCATATACTGTTATACCACAATTAATAATTATAATCACAATAATGTTTAAAAGGATATATTTTTATTAGTTTTGCTAGACTAACTCTATAACAAACATCTTTATTTCTCAGTGGCCTAATACAATAAAATTTCATTTCTCATTCACATTATCCTCACAATATTTAGTACCAGGGATCAAACTCAGGACCTTGTGCTTGTGAGGAAGGCATGATGCCCCTGAGCTAAACCGCTGGACCTCATTTGATAGTTCTTATCTCAGAGGAAAGCCCTAAGTCTATGGGTTTATATTTAATAAGTTTGATTTTAATATCTATTATAGTAATATATGAACATGCTGTTTATAGTTAACAATTGTGAAAATGTTCCAAATTAACACAAAGAAGAGACAGAGAGACATATTAATCCAGAAAAAAATACACCACAAGAAAATAGTACAATACAAACCCCTCTCTTTTGGGAAAAGATATAAGAATGTTTGTAACTTTATTTCATGAACATTTTTATTTTTCTTAAGAATATAAAGCACTTGTGAACTGGTTTTTGCTTCAAATTGAAATGGATCCTTAAACTAGTTTAGTTATATCCCTAAGATTCTAAAAGCTATATTTCTATATACATATGAGTTTACCAGGGCAATTAGTAAGTTGTTTCAGTGGACATGGATGAATCAGGATTTGGCTATAAGTGATCATTAGGATTTCTTTGTTTTGGGACCAGGGATCGAACTCAGAACTTTGTGCTTGTGAGGCAGGTAGCAGAACCATTGAGCGAAATCCCCGGCCCTGTCATTAGGATTTCTGATATGAATAATATTAAAATTTAATTGTGACAAGAATTAATTTTATGGTACAGAAGACAATTTCTCATCAATACATTAATACATCCTGATTACATCCTCAGAATACAGGTAGAATATTGAAAGTTTGCATGCTCTTTAAAAATTGCTCTTTTAATTCTATCGAAGCTTTTATCATTATTAATGTTACATTTTGCTATTTTTACTAAAGGTAAACACTATTTAAAATTTCTTAAGGATATCATAGAAGTATACAAAATTATTGAAAAGTTTTTAACTGTAAATTAGGTATTTAATGCACATTTACAAATGCATGTCAAGCCATTTTGTGTTTTTTAAAGCTTAACTGGCTTCAATAGAAGCAGGCTCATTCTATAAATGGTTCTTTTTAGCATTTTGGACATTACAGCAGGTTTTAAATTGAGAGACTAAATTTATTTTTACCCTTTTTTGTAGGTTGAAAGCAATGATGTGGAATTGATATTCCTGGACTAATTTGAAGCTGCTGTAAATAATTAGTAACTTGTTATATATCACACTATAGAACTTTTTTCAGTAAGGAAGTAATTCAGAGCTTTGTAGCATGAATGTTTATTATGGACGCCTAAAAGCAACAGGTGGGGAAAAAAGGCTCTCTGTTGAGATCTTCACAAATTTAAATATATTATATCCACTTGTGTATTGCCTGAGAATTTTTTAAATGCCCCCAAAATATCGTAATTTGAAATTTTAGGGAAAAAATTTAATTCACATTTATCATAAACTGTCACAATCTTAAACTGCTGAGTTAGCTTTCCATTATTGACAAGATACCTGAGGAAATCAATTTACAAGAGGAAATATTTATTTAAAATGTTCCAAAGGTTTCAGTCCATGATTAGCTGGCTCAATATTTTAGGCCGAAGGTAAAGAGGAAACGTGATTGCAAAAGGGTACAAAGGTGTAAGCAGAGGAAACCGGCTTACCTCAGGACAACCAGGAAAGAGTGGGAAGAACCTGAGCAAAGATAAACTCTTTCCGCTCCCCCTACCCGCTCTATGCTACCCCTTCACTTTCCTGCTCCTCCTCTGTGTTTCTCCTCTCTTCTTTCTTCCCTTCCCCCTCTAGCATTGCCACTTTCTCTCCTACACTCACAGACATATAACGTAGGGTTTTGATGCTTTTCTATCTGTTGACGCCGCTATTTTCACGTTTCCAACAGGTTTTTCTTTCCCCCAATCCCTCAGCTGCTGCAGCTGCTCAAGAGGTCAGATCTGCCGCTGATGGTAATACCAGCACCACGCCGCCCACCCCTGCCAAGAAGAGAAAGTTAAACAGCAGTAGCGGCAGTAACTGTAGTAAGGAGTGAGACTTTGATTCCACCTCTTCCAAACCTCCTTTACAACCCAGGGATTCGGCTTCCCCTTCAACCTCCTCCTTCTGCCTGGGGTTTTCTGTGATTGCTTCCAACCATGTACCAATACAGCAGAAGCTGCGTTTTGAAGTCATCCTGGAGTTTGTAGGGTTTGATGTGAAGATAGCTGAGAAATTCTCCTCCTCCTCCTCCTCATCACCAACTACTGCAACATCTCAGGAGCAGCAACTTAAAAATATGAGTATATTAATCTCTTCTGTGGCTTCGGTGCATTGTGCAAATGGCCTAGCCAAATCTTCTATCACCACCTCTAGATTTGCTAACAGCAAGCCTGGTTCTGCTAAGAAGTTAGTGATCAAGAACTTTAACGATAAACCTAAGTTACCAGCAAACTTCACAGATGAAACACGTCAGGAACTGAAAGAAGCAGTGGAAGCTATTCAGAATAGTACTTCAATTAAGTACAATTTAGAAGAGATCTACCAGCCTGTACAAAAAATCTCTGTTCTTGTAAGATTTCCGTGAAATTGTACAAATAACTGAGATGAATTTGTGAAGATCACATCAAAGCACAAATTCACCAATTCAGAGAGGATTCACCGGATAATGTTCTTTTTCTAAAGAAGATCGATAGACTGTGAATAAATCCTTGTTAAAAAAAAAAAAAAGATCAATAGATGCTGGCAAAACCACTGTAGGTAAATGATCATGGTCAGGAGCATTTTTTCATTTCTGGATAGAACTTACGTTCTTCAGAATTCAGTGCTACCCTCCATTTGCGACATGGGACTGGGATTATTAAGGGCTCATATTATAAGTGATCAGAAAGTCCAGAATAAGACAATTGATGGCATCCTTCTCTTGATTGAGAGGGAAATGAATGGTGAAGCAATTGACAGAAGTTTACTCTGAAGTCATTTAATCATGCTTTCTGATTTGCAAATTTATCAAGATTCTTTTGAACAACGATTTTTGGAAGAAACTAACTGGCTCTTTGCAGCTGAAGGCCAAAAGTTAATGCGAGAGAGGTTCCTGAAACATGTTAACAAATGTCTAGATGAAGAAGCAGACAGACATTACTTTCTTAGATCAAACTACCCAGAAATCATTAATTCCTACTGTAGAAAAACAACTTCTAGGTGAAAATTTAACAGCAATTCTTTAAGGAAGTGTAAATAACCTCCTTGATGATAACCGAATTCAAGATTTATCTCTCCTGTATCAGCTCTTCAGCAGAGTTCCAGGTGGAGTTCAGGTTCTCTTGCAACAGTGTATTGAATACATAAAGGCATTTGGGAGTACTATTGTTATTAATCCTAAAAAAGATAAGACTATGGTTCAAGAATTGCTGGATTTTAAAGATAAAGTTGACCAAATAATTGATATCTGCGTTGAAGAATGAAAAATTCATCAACTCTATGAAAGAAGCATTTGAAGCATTTATTAACAAAAGACCAAAAAACCCTACTGAACTTATAACTAAGTATGCAGATTCAAAACTTCCTGCAGGCAACAAAGAAGCTACAGATGAAGAACATGATAAAATGTTGGATAAAATTATATTTAGATTTATCTATGTCAAGGATGTTTTTGAGGCCTTCTACAAGAAAGATTTAGCCAAGTTCCTGTTAGTTGGCAAGAGTGCATCTGTAGATGCTGAAAAGTCATTGCTGTCCAAATTTAAACATGAATGTGGAGCTTCTTTCACCAGCAAACTTGAAGGAATGTTTAAAGACATGGAACTTTCTAAAGACATGATTCAGTTCAAACAGTATATGCAGAATCAGAATGTACCTGAGAATATTTAATTAACTGTGAATATCCTGACAATGGGTTATTGGCCAACATCCATGCCTATGGAAGTTCATTTGCCACCAGAGATGGTTAAAATTCAGGAAATTTTCAAGACATTTTATCTAGGCAAACATAATAGCAGGAAACTTCAGTGTCAATCGCCCCTAGGACACTGTGTGTTACAAGAAGAATTTAAAGAGGGTAAAAAAGAACTCCAGGTCTCTCTTTTTCAAACACTGGTGCTGCTAATGTTTAATGAAGGAGAGGAGACCAGTTTAGAACAGATCAAGCTAGCTACTGGAATAGAGGATGGAGAGTTAAGGAGAATGTTGCAGTCATTAGCCTGTGGCAAAGCTACAGTTCTGGCAAAAAGTCCAAAGGGCAAAAACATTGAAGATGGTGACAAATTCATTTGAAATGATTATTTCAAACACAAACTTTTCAGGATATAGACCAATCAAATCCAGATGAAAGAAATGGTTGAAGAGCAAGCAAGAACTACAGATTGAGTATTTCAAGATAGACAGTATCAAATTGATGCTGCAACTGATCAAATTATGAAAATGAGAAAGACAGCCACAATCTCCTTGTTTCAGAAGTATATAACCAGTTAAAATTTCCAGTAAAGCATGCTGATCTTAAGAAGAGAATAGAATCCTTAATTGACTGGGACTAAATGGAGAGAGATAAAATCCAAACTAATGCAATTACACTGCATAGAATGTTGGCCTTGGAGCATTTGGTATCATGTGCCAGTGGGTGAACTAACCTGTTGATGCTGTATTATTTGACTTTGTTTTTACTACAAATGACCAAATGAAGCAGTATAATGGATAAAAAAGATAAACTCTTTTTTGTCATTCCCTCAGTGACCAACTTCCTCCCACTCTGTTCCACCTCCTAACAGCATTTGCAGCTCTAAACTCATCAATGGATTCATCCATTGATGAAGTTACTTGAACTAATGATCATATCACTTTCCCAAAGCACAGGAATTGGCAAACAAGTATTCACTATACTGAACATTTGAGGGAACTTTTTCATCCTAAATCATAGTAAAGACCTTAAATTACAAAATATAATTATTTAAATTCATTAGAAGTGTGAAATAGTTTGCATAGAATAATTTAAAATATCAGTTTAATCACTATTGCAAAAGGCATCTCAAATATATTGCTATGCAGGCACTCCTCATTTAACAACTGAGTTCTGGTTCCGCAACTAGGTTGTTAAATGTGTTGGTTGCTAAATGAGGAAATGTATATAGTACGTACATTATAATATTCAGAACAAACAAATGTTCAAAGGAAACTCCAACCTGTTGATTTCCCCTTTACTTGCATAACTCTTATCGGCAGTGCTCTAATGTATACTAGAACATAAAACTATAATGTTGTAATATAGAGTACAATCAGCAAAAATTACAGTACTCTATAAAAGATGTGTGCTGTACAAAACAGACACTGAGGATCTACATACAAGAGGTATAAAATTGTACAAAAAAAAAGGTTGGTTGTAAGTCCAAGTGGTGGGACATAAGACCAAATAGCACACCTCTATTGTTAAATCCAAATGGTCATTAAACAGGTAAGTGGTTAAATGATGAATATCAGTATAATATGAAGTGCAACCAAACTTCTATAATGTGAGATGCTTTTAACATCATTTAAAAAAATTGTTCCCACTGAAAGTGATAAGATCATCCCTGGACAACCATGTCCCCTTCACAAGAGGTAATATATCTCTTAGTCTTAAAGGCTTTACAAGGTAAGATAAATATCCTTAGACAAATAAACGTCCTTTGAACACTGTTGAGAGAGGCTGAGGTAACCTTTTCTTTAATACTTTCCTTGATGTTGAATCGAGTGCCCAGCTGTGTACCTGTAGAAAGATTTATGAACATTAAATAGGCTCAAAGAAGAAGGCTACTGGAGAGCTTATTCTATATCCTAAAATACTATTCATGCTTTTATCCTATAGAAATTTCAGCACCCAGATAAAATCAGAATAGTTGAGGACCTACTACTTACAGTAACAAATGAAAACATACATACCCTTAACTTGAGTGTATTGACTGGCTTGGGAAAGTTTCAAAGGAAACATACTCTGTTATGGTTTAGATCTAAAACGTTTCCCACATTTCTCTTATATTTGGAAGATGGCTGGATGGATATAGGACACTATATCTGACTGTTAGACAGTGGGGCCTAGCAGAGGTGGGTCACAGTGTGGGTAGGGGTGACCTGTAAAAGTGTATTCTTGTCCCCAACTCCTCTCTTCTCTTTTTGCTTCCTAGCTGCCAGGGGTGAGCACCTTTTTTTGCCATGCTGTCTGCCATCCTGCTTCTGTCTTGGAAGCAACAAACAGACCATGGACTGAAACTGAACCAAAATAAACCTCTTCTTTAGCCTGTATTGATTATTTCCTCCAATCGATGGGAAAGTGAATAAGACAGAAATTGGTTCCAGAGAACTGGGGTCATGCTATGACTATACCTGACCATGTGGTTCAGAAGCCTTTGGCTCCCTGGAAAATTTGTTTGAAAAATTTGGGAGATGCCAGCTAGAGACGCCTTAGAATTCTGTGTTCAGAGAAAGCAAAGATTAAAGGGGAGAGTTTGGTTATATCTCAGAAGAGCAGAATGCTGATAAAGTGTGGATACTAATGAAGACTTCATTAGCATGTGACCTAGAGGTCCTGGAAGAAAATTTGTTTTCATTTTGTCCATGTCCTAAAACTTTAAAAAAAGACTGAGATTTAAACCATTTTTATTTAAACTCAAGTCTTTCTGAATCAAACTAATATATAGACAAATGGAATTAATCTTAGAGTTTACCTCCTCTTTTAAAATTAAAAATTGATCGCCCACCTACTAGAAAAATGTAAAATTACAGAAATCACCAGCATATTTTTTAATGTTCTGTTTTTAAAAGAATATGAGAATATGTCAGTCAGTTTCTAAATTTGAGATTCCAAATAAATCATTATTTCTCAAGAAATGGTGATCAGGTATTAACTATGATGATGAATAGGGTCACTAAAGTAAACACATACATAATTATATCTGTAAAACATACAGTTCAATTCTGAAGAAAAAATAGTATTTTGATTTTCAACCCAGGGAAATTGATACTGACTATTTTATTTATTGTCTTGAAGTTCCAAGAAAAAGGAAAGAGGAAATACAGGACCATAGAAATGAGAAAATTTTACTTTTACAAGAGGAAACATATTACATGTTTGCATCTAATAAATTATTTTGTTAACAATAAAGTAGATAGTTTTATGACACCAGGAGATACATTCTGGAAGAGGATTAAAGTTAACTGAAATAGTCTATTGTCTTGTCATATGCTGGGTATCTATTAATGATACCAAAGAGACAACAGCCTGTTCTCTTTTGCTGCTTTCACTTCTTGCTTCTATCTGTCAAACTATGACTTCCTGGTGCTGGCTGAATTATATTACTCTAAAGAGGATGTTATTTATAAATTTGATGTTATATTTTATATTCTCTGAAAAGAAGCTCCTTAATCATGATATAATTATATTCTATTTATTCAGTTATGAAAATGTTACATTCTTAACAAGGTAAGTACTTTAATTAATTAAATATTTCTCTATTGAAAAATAGCCAATCATTTTGTCATTTGTAAAGCATCTACTTTCGCAAAAAAAACTATCTTCATCAGAATAATAAAGATAGGTATATCTTTGATTAGTCTGTTCCTTCAGACGTTTACTTCTACTTGAAAATATAGACACAATGAAAAAGTTGTTGACTTTTTGACTATTAGAATAACATTTTAAAATGCATGATTTGACATAAACCTTCCTAATGTAAAGGAGAAAGTTTAGTTAATGAAAATTTTCTTATTAACCTTGAAGAAACATTTATTAACATGTTCATAAAAAACAACTATCAGCTGTAGTTGTATGAATTAGGTGCTTATGTATATACCTTTTAGGACAAATTTAATATGAGTTTATATCACTTTACCCCTACTGTTAGTTTGACAAGCTTATAATTTTCTTTCATCTTCACTTGCCCTTAATTGCATATCTCACACACTAATTTATAATTGCTTAGAAGAAATCAACATTTGTCTTTTAGTAGCTAAACTAAATTAGGCTTAAAATGAAAGTTATAAATGCATTAATTTATGTGTGTATTTATGTTTCTCATTTCTTTATACTAGGATATTATATCTTGTGTAGCTTGGCATAAGAAATAATTTTTGAAACTCTGACAACATAGGGGATATGCAATAATACCTGTATTGGATCCAAGTCAAATCATTCTTTACGTCTAGTTTACATCAATATTACACCGAGATAGTAAACAGTAATTTGTTTACACTGTGTCCACAAAAAGAGATAATTGGCATTGTCTTCCTCTTGTAAGTAATTAATCCAATTTCACCACCTAAATCTTATCCCCTCTTTATAAAGAATAGAGATTCTCTCTTCTTGAAGAATGTACTTTTATAACTGTTGAATGGTCTCATTTCACAAACTCTACATAGGAAGACCATTTGTACAAGTTTTGAGGTGATTCCAATGGCTAAGTTTGCACTCTGGTCATCAGCTGACCTCAATGTGTAGTTAGTAGAGGTTAGTCTGATCAGTTCTCTCTTTGAATATTTTGGAATTAGGACTAAATGATTCTATTTCTTTCAGGTTGAATGGTGCAAAGGATAATTCAGCATGGCTGACAAGTTTGTAAGTTTCAGTGAAGAAAGTTACAAATCTTCCATTTACTTAATTGCAATTATTTCCAAGGAGGAAAAAAATGCCAATTATAAAGCAATATCCTTTTTATAGTTATATGCAGACTCAGTTTGCAAAATAACTGAGGCACATTTCCTTTGGGTGCTATGGGCAGCCATGCACTCTGAGAATAAGAATTCAGTGAAGCAAGGATTGAGCCTGCCATCTTTAACAGTGCAGGTCACATTTCCTGTACACTATAAGATGCAATAAAGAAAATAGAGAGGGAGTAAAATGCAATAAAAATAAAACACAAATAAACATAGCTATTTTCATGTAGTACATTATTAATTTTAATACCATAAAATCTAGAAATTTTTTAAAGGAAGTACTGTTGAACAACTGACTTACTGAATTTTACAATGCTTTGCTATATTGTGCTGCACAGACAATGTGTGTCTTACATATTGAAGTTCTGAAGCAGCCTTATATTGAGCAAATCTATCAGTGGCATTTTTCTAACAGCTCAGATAATCATTAGTGTTTTAGCAATTAATTATTTTTTATTAGGGCAAATACATTTTTACACATTCTGCTATCACATGCTTAAGAGACTTCTGTATAATCTAAGCATAACTTTTACAACTCACTAGGAAACCTAATTTTTGAGTGACTCACTATAGCTCTGAAACCAATCCTGCAAAATCTCCAGGTATTCCTGTAAAATAACCACTGATGTACAAGGACAATGTTAGATTTTTGAGCCATTAAAATGTCTATGCTTTTATTAAGTAGAGCAAAATTCACTAGGTGCTGTAATAAGCAGTCCAACTGTATCAATTGCTTCATGCAATAAAATGTTTATCTCAGTTTCCAATGCAGATCACATGACTCTCCTGAATCCCCTGTAGGAAGTGATTAGGAAATCTGGATTTGTGTTATCTTTATACAAGTGTTCAAATGATCTGGAATTGCTTTAGCATCCATCGAACCTTCACTAGTGAGGAACTGATATGAATACATTTTGTTGATTTTTTTTATTCATTGATTTTATTGGTACACTTTAGTTGTACATTATGATCACATTCATCATAGGGAATTTGTACCTGTACGTGATATATCTTGGAATAATTTTCCCCCATATCCTTCCCTTCCACCCCTTCAACCCTCACTGTTTACAGAAGCTTTGATTCCATTATTTCCTTCTTTTCTCATTTTTCTTTCCCTTCTTTCCTTTCCCCCACCCACCCTCCTTAATTCTCCTTCCCCTTTGAACATTTTCTTCCTATTTCACAGTATCTATTAAACATTTTACTCCTCATTTACATTTTGTTTCTCACACCAGAGACACACACATGTGTGTCCTGTTTATTTTGCTTAAGAGCATGATTTCGAGCTGCCCCGCCAGCTCAAGGACCCGAGTTCGATCCCCGGTAACAAAAAAAAAAAAAAGAGTATGATTTCAAGGTGCATCCATTTAGCTATAAATGACTCTAGTTTATCTTTATTTATGGTCGAGTAGTAATCCATTTTATTAACACACACACACACACACACACACATCTTTATCCAATCATCCGATGATGGGCATTTCTGCCATTTCCAAGATTTATCTATTCCAAACCATGCTGCTATAAACATGGGTGTACACAGATTGCTATAGTATGATGCTTTTAATTCTTTTGGGAAGATACCAAGAAGAAGAATAGCTGGGTAAAATGGAACCTCTAGATTTAGTTTTTTGAGGAATCTCCACACTGATTTCCACAGTGGTTGCACCAGTATACTCTCCCACCAACAGTGGAGAAGGATTTCTTTTTGCACAAAGCCCTGGCAGCATTTGTTACTGATTGATTTCTTGATAGCAGTCATTCTTTTGGGAGTGAGGTGGGAGTGCTGTTCTCATTTGTATCTCATGAATGATTAGTGATGTTCAACATTTTTTCATATATTTATTTGCTATTTCTACTTCTTCGCCCTAGAAGTCTCTATTCATTTCAAATGCCCATTTTTGGATTAGGTCTTTAAATTTAGGGCATCTGATTTTTTTTTTTTTTGAGTTCTTCACATATTCTTTTTTTTTTTTTCCAGTACTGGGGATCAAATTCAGGGCCTTGTATTTGCCAGGCAGGCATGGAGCCACTGACCTAAATTCCAGGCCCTATTCATACATTCTTGATAGTAGTCCTTGTCTGAAGAGCAGCTGGTAAAAATATTTTCCCACATTGTGGGATGTCTCTTCACTCTGTTGGTGGTTTCTTTTGCTGTGCAAAAGCTTTTCAATGAGATTCCATTTGTTGATTCTTTCTGCTAATTCCCGTCCAACCAAGGTTTTGTTTATAAAGTGTTTCCCTATGTCAATGTCTTCAACAGCTCTACCTAGCCTAACTTCCAGCAGACTTAGTGTTTCTGTTTAAATATTTAGACCTTTGATC
The DNA here is from genome assembly GCF_000247695.1 of Heterocephalus glaber. Next base: position 4,221,510 of record NW_004624867.1, read on the forward strand.
CATTTTGATTTTAGTTTAGTGCATGGTGAAAGATGTGGGTCTAGTTTCAATCTTAGTCAAGTTGCAACCCAGTTATTCCAGCACAATTATTAAAGAGGCTATCTTTCCTTCACTGAGGTGATTGCTCCTTTGTCAAATATGAAGTGGTTGAGTATGTCTGGAGTTCTTTCTGCATCTTCTAATCTGTTCCATTGATCCTGAGGTCTGTTCTTTTGCCAGTACCATGCTGTTTTTACCACAGTACTATAATTTCAGGTCAGGGATTGTAACACCCCTGCCTTGGCTTTGTTGCCTATAATTGCTATTCTAGGTCTCTTCTAGTTATGAATGAATTTTAGGATTGTTTACTCTAATTCTTTGAGATATGCTGTTGGAATTTTGATTGGAATTGCATTAAATCTATATAACAGTTTTGGAAGTATGGCCATTTTCACCATATTGGCTCTGCCTATGCAAGAATAAGGGAAGCCTTTCCACATTTTGATATTTTCTTTGATCTCTCTTTTCAGAGTGCTGCAGTTTTCAAAGTAGAGATCTTTTACTTCCTTTGATAGATTGATTCCTAGATATTTCATTTTTTATGCTATTGTGAAAGGTGTTGTTTCCCCAATTCCTATCTCAGTGAGTCTATTATTTGTGAACAGAAAGGCTATTGATTTTTTTTGTGTTGATCTTGTATCCAGCTACTCTACTGAATTTGGTTATTAATTCTAGAAGTCTTTTGGTGGAGTTTTTGGGTCTTCTATATAGATTATCATTCATCTGCAGATAATGACAATGAGACTTCTTCATTTCCTATCTTTATTCTTTTTATTTCTTTCTCTTGTCTATTTGCTGAGGCTAATGTTTCCAGAAGTATATTGAACAAGAGTAGTAATAGTGGGTATCTTTGTCTTGTTCCTGATTTTAGAGTGAAACTTTCAGTTTTTGTCCATTTAGTATAATGTTGGTTGTTGGTTTGTTATAGATGGCTTTTATCTGATTGAAATAAAGATCATCTATTCCAATTTTCTATAGGGTTTTTATTATTAATGGGTGTTAGACTTTGCCAAATGATTTTCCCCTTCTATTGAGATGATCGTATGTTTTTGTCTTGATTTTGTTAATATAGTGTATTATATTTATTGATTTGTATATGTTGAACAATTCCTGCATCCCTGGGATGAATTCCACTTGATCAGGGTGTATAATCTTCTTAATGATCTTCTGAATTATCTTTGCCATAAGTTATTGAGGATTTTGGCATCTATATTCATTAGGGAGCTTGGTCTGTAGTTCTCTTTTTCAGTTGGGTCTTTCTCTGCTTTGAAATCAAGGTAATGCTTGCTTTAATTCATGAATTTGGAAGCTTTACTTCCCTTTCAATTTCATTGAAGAGTTTGAGCACTAGTAGCATTAGGTCCTCCCTGAATTCCCTGTACAATCAGTGAAACCATCAGGACCTGGGCTTTTGCTTGGTGGTGAGTTTTTAATTACATTTCCAAATTCATTGACTGATATTGGGTTCTTTAGAATTTTTTACATCTTCTTGGTTCAGCTTTGGCAATTCATATGTATCTAGGAAACTCTCCATTTTTTCTGTGTTTTCCTTATTAGAATCCAAGTTCTCAAAGTAGGTATTGATGATCCTCAGAATTTCTGCAGGATCTGTTGTAATTTCACCCTTATTATTCTTAATTGCATGAATTTGAGCCTTTTCTTTCCTTTTATGATAGGATTGGCTAAGGGTTTGTCCATTTTATTTAATCTTTTGAAGAACCAACTTTTCAATTAATTGATTTTTTGTATTGTTCTTCTAGTCTCCATTGCATTGATATTTGCTTTGATCTTTATAATTTCCTCCCTTCTATGAGCTTTGGTTTTGCCTTGCTCTTCTTTTTCTAGAAACTTGAGGTTCAACATTAGGTTGCTTATTTGAGCTTGCTCTGTTTACTTAGTATGGGCATCTGATATGAATTTCCCTTGTAGGACTGCTTTCATTTTTTTCCATAAATTCTTGTATATTGTATTGGCCTTATCATTTATTTATAGAAACTGTCTGATTTCTTTAATTTCATCTGTGACCTATTGGTTGTACAGGAGGATGTTATTTAATTTCCATGTTTTCCTGACATTTTTGTGGTTTCTTTTGCTATGGATCTCTAATTTCATTGTGCTATGGTCTGATAATATGCATGAGATAATTTCAATTCTTTTGCATTTATTCATGCATGTTCTATGAGCTAGGATGTGGTCTATTTTGGAAAATGTCCTGTGTGCATCTGAGAAGAATATATATTCTGATGTTGTGAGACACTCTGTAGACATCTATTAAGTCCATTTGTCCAACAGTTTGGTTCAGTTCTAGTATTTCACTGTTGATTTCTTTTTGTTTAGTTGAACTATGAGAGTATTGAGGTCCCCCCACAACTGTATTAATGGTTATTTGCTTTTTAATATCCATTCGTATTTGTGCACTGGTATTTGGTGCATATATATTTATGATTGTCATCTCTTCCTCTTGAATTGTTCCTTTTACTGGGATGTAGTGACTTTCTTTGTCTCTCCTAATTAGTCTTTGCTTGAAATCCACTTTGTCTGCAAATAGAATAGCTATCCCTGTTTTTTTATGTGTTCCTGTCCCATGGAATATTGTTTTCCATCCTTTGACTTTCAGTCTATGAATTTCTTTTTTGATTAAGTGTGTTTCTTATATGCAGCACATTATTAGATCTTGCTTCTTGATCCAGTCTGATCCATTTCTTTTGATTGGTTTATTGAGACCATTGACATTGATGGTTATAACTGATATGTATTGACTTATCCTTGTGATGATATTTTTTTGTTGTTTGCTTCCTTTTTTTCTCCCATTTAATTTCTTGCCTTGCCTGATGGATTTATTTTGTTGGGATTCCCGGAGTTGTAATCTGAATTGACTCTTTCTAGGATACACATCAAAATATTTTGGATTGCTGGTTTGGCATTCATGAAGTTCCTCAGGTGTTCTCTTTCATGGAAATGTCTTATTTCTCCATCAACTTTGAAAGATAGTGTTTCAGGACACATCAATCTGGGTTGGAGAATATTTTCTTTTAGGGCTTGAAATACTTAATTCCAGGGTCTCCTTGACTTGAGGTTTTATATTAATAAGTCTGCTGTGATTCTGATGACCCATCTTTTATTATGATTTTTTTTCCTCTAACAGATTTAATATGCTGTTCTTGTGTTGGATTTCTGGAATCTTGATTATTATATGCTGAGGTGTAGATTTTTTTTGATCATAGCTAGTTGGGGTTCTATGTGTCTCACTTATCTGTATGACAAAATCTTTTTCTCTGTTTGAGAAGTTTTCTGCAATTACTTCTGTCTGAATAGTTTGTCTTTTGCATTATTTCCTACTCCTTTATTGGCTCCAATCAATCTTAAGTTATTCTTTTTTGTATCATCTAGCAGCCATTGGATTGATTTCTCATGATCCCTTGCTAATTTTAATAAATCTTTATGTTTGCATTCGCTAATCACAATCTTACCTTCTGTATCTGAAATTTTGTCCTCACATTCACTTATTCTGCTTCAGATACTTTCAGTAGAATTTTTAATGTCTTAGATAACTGCTTGGATGTGTTTCATGCATCCCATTTCATTCCTATGCTGGGTGTTCAACATTTCCATCATTTTCTTCATCTCCTCTATTTTTTTTTTTTTGTCTGTATCTGCTCTAGAGTTACTAATCATTTCTTTCATTATGGTCATCATTTCTTTAGTTGCATGAGAAATTATTTCTGATTTGATTTTTTCCCAAAATCTCTTTCATCTGCTTTGTTACTTTCATTGTTACCACTTCAGGGAGTCCAAGTGTTTGACTTTCAAATTATTCCACCTCTTTGCCCCCTGAGTTTGCCTTTGGTGAGCTGGAAGTCTGGGTTTGCATTTTGTTTAAGTATCTTCACATTTCTATTTTTGTTGTTGTTGTTAGTGTTTTTGGTTTAATTCCCTGATAATTCTTATAGACTGCTTATGATGAGTATCTTTACTGGTGATATTTGGCACCCCTGGGAAATGACTACTTCTTTGAGGTGTCTTCCGGGTATAGCAGGCTCTTCAGTTTAGAGTCTATTGCAAGATCCTATTTTTTCAGTCTGCTAGGGACTGTTGCCCGCTTTCCCAGACCCTGGTTCCTTGGCACTGGCCTATAGTATTTTTAATGATCCTTAGGCAGTCTCAGTCTTTGCATACCAGGAAGAACAACTGCTTAGAACAGTTATGTTACATTGGCTGAAGTAATACAATCAGCATTAACAATAACATCTAACACTGCCTAGAAAATGACAAGCTTTGGTAACTATTAATTTGCTGACAAGCTGTGGTAACTATTAGTTTGCTACCTCTAACTGTGCAAGCTAGATTTGTGGTTATATAACACAATTTTAAAAATCCAGAAGTATGTTTATAGTAAATAAGCCCTGAATATAGCAAATTTGTCATCTGAAAAGAAAATTTAGAAGGAGTTTTGGGGTAGAGAAATATAAGGAGAGGCAAAGATTAGAAATAAGGCTAGAGGAAAAAGGAAAGATCATGTAAACTTTGGGAGAAGTTTGGGTGAAGACATGAGGGAAAGAGAAGGAAAAGATAGAAACAACAACAGAGCAAAACAATGGCAATAAGTAAAAACAAAATATGACAAAAACAGAAACAAGAAAAGAAATGAAGGAAAAGAGAATAAAAGAAAAAAATCTACTTAACTTTGTACAGTTGAACTGCAGGTTCACCAGCCACTGGAGTCTTTACTCTGGTCTCTCTCTCTTTGCTTTCCTAGTGGGCTTCAATTTTTGACAACAAACTTCAGAGAGATGCTCTCCTTGTGGCTCACCATTCTGCCATCTTCCTGAACTCAGAAAGATGGTCTTTCTGCCCTCTGCTGCTCTCTTGACCTAGGTGCCTTTGCCATGCAAGGTCCAAATCCTGCCACTGCTCTCACAGGCAATCCACAGCTCTCAGGGGCACTCAGAATGGCATAGGTCATTAGGCCAGGGGAGATCCACTCCAGGTGGTGCAGGAGGTGAGGCTAGGGGTGGTCTACTGTGGATGGCCTATTTTATTTCTTGTGTTAATACAGCATTTATATCCTCACCCAGTCATTGGGTTTTCCCATGTAAAAAGAAAAATGGGGTGAAGATTTTTTCATAGGTAGAATTTCAGGAATGTGAAGTATGGGCCATATAGATTTAATGAGACAAAAATTTCATGAACTCTTATTTGAACAATGGCCATCCATCACACAAAGAAATAGAAAGGTAAATAGTTTAGCCCAATTAAATCACCAAAGGTAAAATCCTTACTTGAATATTGTTACAGAAAACAATTTTGAGTAATAAATTCAATGGGTAGATTTTCAAATGAGCCTTTTTAGATTACCTGATTTATTCTTACCAAATAATGAGCAAGTAGCATTCTCATTGTTTCCATTAATGAAAAGTTATTAAAGAAAACTTAAGTGTGATCATACCTACTCAATTGCCTGCAGATATCTCACTTTGCCCATTAAGTCCACAACAATTATTAGCTGTGCCCTATTTGATGCACAAGAGCATCATGTATGAAAAATAAATGACTTTTACAGTACCAAACATATTCATAAATTTGCTTAAAATTTTACTTCAAAAAGTAATGAGATAAATAGTTTTGGAGTATTAATTTAAACATTTTTGCTCTTTGGCTTAAATAAATATCAAAACAGGACTTAAATTGCAAGTGTAGTTTATTTGGTTTTATAATTCTCAACTTTTAAATTCTATTTTCCCTCATTAGTATGATTTTATACTTTTAAATGAAATATAAATCTGAGCCATGTTCATTGTGGATACTTTTGTGCTATGTAGCTAACAGCAAGATAGTATATTTGTTGTTAAATATTAGACATGATACACTACACACAGTGGCATACATATACTATATGGCTTCATTAAAGAATAAGAATATTAAGTGCAATATTGCTTAAAGGTATTCAGTTTTATAAATAGCATGTGCTTTCTTCACACTATAAAGTAGACTTTGAGGCTTATTCTGCAAAGTACATATTGAATATATGTCTAGACATTGTACAGACCATAATTAATAGACATATTCTCCGTTTCAAATACTAGGATTATAATTGGATAATGATCATATTAACTTCTCTTCTCCCTGTAGAAAGTGGAAAAGAAAAATTGAAATGTAATTATGAACCTTATTATTACCTTTTAGAAAAGCATTAAAATGCTCCCCCTTTACTCTCAAGGTTAAATATGTCATATATTTAATGAAAAATTTTCTTCCCCAAATAGCTACATTTTTGAGAAGGGCTACATTGCTTTCAACTTTTTCCAAGTAAATTTTAAGAAGGCCAAAAGTAGAACTGTTAGCCACCTCTGTTGATAGGTTTCTAAGACCCATGGATCTTCCATGGTTGTGGCATGCTAGCAATAATTTTTCTCTTGACCACCACGCTGATTCCATACCACTTGAAATGGTGATCTGAACCCTAATGTCTTTGTTCTATCTAAAAGAAGAGAGACATCTACTGATTTCAGAATCTCAAGCAACTGCTAATTGCAGAGCATACTGCCACATGTGATGAAACATACTGCAGCAAAACATACTGCAGAGTACTGTTGCAAACTTCTCTGGCCCAGGGAAATGAAGCCTTTAAATGAGTAATATAAACAGTGCAGAAAGACATGAGGATAAAAAAGCTGGGTAACTTCTATACGGCATGAGCTTTGCTGGCAATCCCAATAGAAAAAGCTACCTTCCTGCACATAGAGAAAGGTGTAATTATGTGGCCTTGGTTTCCTTTTCCATGTTAATTTGAAACACTTCAACAATTTGCTTTTTTGCAGCTCATTAATGCAGCTACTTAACATCCTGTTGTTTTCTTACAGAGCATAGTCCCAGCTATCTACTCTCCCCTGATCTAGTCTCTATAATGTCTACAACCTTGGCTTCTTGCTTTGGAGGTTGAAACACCTCCTGTAGATAGAGTCAGGTCTAAGGCATGAATTGAATTCAACCCTAAGCCATGAGACCCACAAACCTCTTGACAAACAGGGTTGGTAATTTATTTCCAGCTAAAGAAACTGTGCTCTCATTTACCATCACTGGAAATTCCACTAATAAAGGAAATTCTCACCTTGCTAAAGATTATCATCACCACTTCACTGCTCTAGAATCAGTGTGAGACTGGGAGGGCTAAAGAGGCACACAGCAGGCTAAGAGGATGGGAACAGACAAGGAAGATACAGTGAAGGGAAAAATGCTTTCAAATCTCATTTTGTTTCCTCTTCCATTTTTCTTTTTCCTGGCTATCCAATGATTAAAACTTTTATTTTTTTACACACAGAACAATAATTCTTTGAATTGAGATGAGTCCCACCATACAACCCATGAAAATAAATAAATTTATCCTAATTAAAAGAACTGTTTCAGGCACCTTGATTCTCATTTGCCCATTACAAATACGATGGAGAGATACTCATTTGTGTGTGTGTGTGTGTTTGTGTGTGTGTGTGTATTATTTTCTGACAACTGGAGATTGAACTGGAAGCCTCATGCATGCTTTTCAAGTGCTTGACCATTTGCAAACACCCCCCCACCCAAGAAATAACAAGAATTACTGGTTTTGTAAAAGAATGATCTTCTGGGAAAATTCCTGAATCTCACAGTTATTATGACATAGGGATACAGTATAGTGTTACTTTGGAATATTACCCATATTTATTCAGGGATAACCCTTTTTATTTTAGAGAGGATGATCTAGTTGTTGCAATTACAAAAAAAAAAAAAATAGCTGGAGGGTGACTTTGTGTAACAGTGTCTTTTATCTAATTTTTTTTATGTTTACAGACCTCCAACTGGTTAAATCAATTCAGGACCTACTAGATATCTTCTAGTACTACTTTTTAATCCACTTTAGTACAATTAAAAACAGTATCTTTTAACAACACAGAAGAGCTATCTAAAAATTTGGAGAGAGAGAAAATAAAATTATGGAATAAAATAAAATTAGATTGTAAAGCACACTACAGGAAAGCTACCAAGAAATTGAAAGGACGAAAAGGAATCTCAAACTTCTGTGTATCCTATATTCTCAAGATAAAGAATGACTAATACTCAAGTAAAGAGAACTCACCACTACCAATTGGCATACACAGTTCATTCTTCCATTTATTTGGTAATTGGCTGATCATCTTTGTGAGTCAATTGTATTTATCCAAAGAAAAGATAAACTTTATTTGTGTCTATGACAAAAAGTAGTTTTGGAGCTTGGAGTAGGATGTTCGCTAAAGTTAGGTCCCTACACTTTAATAGAATCTAGGAGAAAGATCTGACACCTTCCCTGATGACTTCAGTGTAGAGAAAGGCTCTTGTGTTCTTGAAAAAATATTCTGGGCTCTAAACTAGTAGAAAGCTTTTGGAAATAGTTACAAGTCAAAGAGACAGAGAAATAATCCACATTTACAAAGTAAATGATCCAAGAAAAGAGAAGGGAAGGGCTTCTGTGGTTAGGTTCTGAAGATTCTGTAAGAACCTGAGTAAGAAGAAGATCCAGGGCCTGTGGATAGAAAGAAGTCTAAGGTTTACTTAAACTAAGTGGAGCTTTACAGTACTTTTGATCATCAGCACCCTTGTAATTTAGCACTGCTTGTATGTAAATAATCATTTATTACATTTTATGTCTTTGTTGCTTCTTATAGAAGCAAAGTACTTTTATCAAGTTTACACACTTCTCTGAAAGCTATTAAGATGTTAATCAAATCAATACGTTACATCAAACAGCATGGTAGGTTTCCTCTTGACTTTAGTCATTTGTATAAAATAATTGCAATCTGATCAATGAAATCAAAATACTGTGCATGCATGTAGAAATTAACACTAATAAATTTGAATGTTTAAACTCAATTCTCTAAATACATCAAATTTAATGGTTTTTATTTTCATTTTGATATTTGTTTTAGCAGTGATAGTTTATAATCATAAATGACTCAGGGTCCCGCTACTCCCAGTCCAGAGGTAGGGGCTTCTAAGCTGCCATCTCACTGTTCCTGGTCTAGAGGAAGGGACTTCTGGGCCACTACCAAGCCCACCACTCCTGGCCCAAAGGAAAGGGCTTTTGGGCTGCAGTCCATCCCGCTGCTGCCAGTCCAGGGGAAAGGGCTTTTGGACCACTGTCTGTCCTGCCACTCCCAGCCCAGAGGAAAGGGCTTTTGGGTCACCATCTGTCGCTCCAATCACGGCCCAGAGGAAGGGTCTTCCAGGCTTCCATCCCTGCCGCCACTCCTGGCCTCTGTCCCCACCTCTCCCAGGTCAGAGGAGGTGAGCTGCTCAGGTGCCAACAACACCCTGCCCTGCCCTCCCAGGCAAAATGAGAAGACATGTAAATAAGTCTCAAAACCAGACTTCCAGATCACCTACAGCAACCCCAAAGGGTAATGAGATGGAACACTCTGATACTCAACCACCTAGACCCACTGAACTGGCAACAAAGGGGGAACTGGAAAAAATGAAATCAGAAATAATTTCTCAGATAACAGGAGAAACTGTGCTCCTAGTGGAAGATATGATTAACAAATCTAGAGAGGAGCTGAGGAACATGATGGAATCCCAACATAGGAAACAAAAGGAATCCATAAAACAGATGCAAATAGATTTCCAAGACATGAAAATCTCCATTGAAAGTCTACACAGCAGAATGAGCCAAAGTGTGGAAAGAATTTCAGATATAGAAGATAAGATTGCAAAATTAATGACCAGGAAAAGAAAAATTGCTTCAAAATTATAAGGGAACATGAGAAAACAACCCAGCAGCTGCTAGATGATGCAAAGAAAAATAACATAAGACTGACTGAACTCAAAGAAGAAACAGGAGAGAGTGCATATGACATAAAAAACTCTTCAAAGAAGTAATGGCAGAAAACTTCCCAAG
>NW_004624867.1:4243584-4263754 GCF_000247695.1 Heterocephalus glaber
TTTATAACAAACATAAATCTAGTAATGTTTAATTTTATTTATTACTCATTTTAGCTTTCAAGTTCTCAAAAAGAAGACAAATTTCAATTATATACTTACAGATTACTTCTAAAAGTTTTGAAATATCAGTTGAAATATTTTTAGTGATTCATTTAAAAACATTTTAGAATCATTTCATATTTTAACTGTTTTTAGAGGTCCAGAAATTTCTGAATTGGAGGTTCTAAGGCATAAATATTTATAAAACAGCATTTATTGAATCCATTAGATGTAATCAATGTTTTAAATTTTTAAATTTGGAATTTATAATATGTAGACATTATAGGAAAAGAAATAAAGGATTAAATAAATAGCCTAGATATACCTGACTAGGTGCTTTGGGTGAAGAATGTCTGAAGTATTATTTTGTTGTCTGGGAAATATAAATAATAATCATATCTTTCCTATCTTACAGGGATACTCTAAAACCCAAAGTGATTGGAAGAAGACTTCTGAGCATTTTAAGAATTTATGAAAATACAAATCAATTCCTCAGGAATTTGTGGAATGATAGGAGATGTTGTGAATGCATATACTCAAATACTGTAAAGGAGAAAAGAACTCCCCCTTCTCTCATATTTTATTTTTGCCAGCCACATTTCTAGTGTTAAAACTATTGAGACAGAGAGATCTCTGAAATAAAAGTTTATTGAGCCATTACAGATGTGAACCAGAAAAAGAACTTTGTCCTGAGACAAATTTCCATCTCTTTCCACAGCAGGGATAGAAATAGGCACAAAATGTTCACAGAACATATCACTAAAACCCTTTTTATAACAAAAATTTGGACATAGAAAGCACAAATCTTTTACATTGAACTTAGCTACAGGAGAGAGGGATAGAATAATTTGAGGCAGTGAAAGCCTTGGGATAGGAAGGCAGTACGCAAAGAAAAGTTGCTGTTGTTGTAATTAAATTTAGGACCTTTCAGAATTTTTATGTCATCACTTTGTCTTTATTAATAACTCTAGGTGCCTCATACAAATGGAATCATATAATATCTGTCTTTCCAGAACTACTTTATATGAGTTGGCATAATGCCTTTAATATCCATAAATGTTATAGAAATGGGTCAGAATTTTCTTCCTATTTAATATTGAATAATATTCTATTTCTTGTGTACAGCACGTTTGGTTTATCCACTCATATATCACTGGATACTTAGCTTGTTTTCAATTTTTGGCTATTGTGAACATTACCGCTATGAATACAGGTACAAAAATACTATTCAAGTTCCTGTGTTCAATTCCTGTATGTATCTATACAGAAGCTGAATTGTAGGATCACGCATTAATTCTAAGTCTAACTTCTTTGAGCATTTACCTAGTGTTTTAATCAGTGGCTACTCTCCTTTCATAATAATGCATCAGTATATGATAACTTCAACTTTTACACAACCTCATGAACACTTTTCTTTGTCTCCTCCTGTACTTTTTACTTTCTCTTTCTTTTTTCTCTTTCACTTTTCTTTTTCTTATCTCTTGTGCTTTTTTCTTTGTTTAGTGAAGCATTAACTCATTTTGGTTTTGATTTGCACTTTCTTAATGATTATTGATGTTTAAAATCTTTTTATATAATTATTGGCTATTTGTATGACTTTCTTGGACAAATGTTTAAGTAGTTTGCCCATTTCTAAATTCAATTGTTTTGTTTTGCTGTTGAGGAGAGAAATAGGCTTTGCCTTTTCTGTCAAAGCACAAGGCCAAAACGACTTAATTTTGGATTTAAATGACCTGATTATGTACTCACTATCCACTTCCCCTCTATTAATATACTGAGCTCTAAGAAATAGTGACTATGTACCTTTTTCCAAAGTACAGCTAGTTTCCAAGATAAAGAACTAAGAGTTTTTTGTTCCAAATCACACAGCTGCTCTAACTTACTCAGCAATGCACCACCTCCCCCTCACAACACTTGAGTTAGCTGCAATAGATTGTAAGCCTTTGAATTCAGCCAATAAATTTAAAAGTCTGCTCCTTCTCTTGCTTTATGCTTTATTGTCCTATGTCCCTACTACCAAACACCTCATGCTTGTGCCCTTCTGCAGAAGTAAATGCCTTGTAGAGATTTCTTGATGTCTAAGTGCTTTATTATTTACACCAACAATTAGAGTCTGGGGCCTTATTTCCAACAATTTTGGCAACCAATTTGAGCCCCAAGGGTCTCTGAGATGCAGGAAATCTCACTAGGAGGAAACACATCCCAGGGACTCACTGCAAATGGTCTCCAGGATGAGGACCCACATCCAAGACCTCTGGACCCAGAAGATATCTCTCAGCAATATTAAAAGGGGCCTAGAGGCAAGAAACCATAAAAGTAAATAAGAGCAAAATATCCCCATGCACACTAGAGATTGAACTGCAAGCTTTGGGATGAATAGATGGGGAATAAATGTGCTTCTCAGTTAGGATAACTTAAGGAATCAAGGGGATCAGGGAAAAAAAATATTCCCAGATAGCCTCTTCAGACTGCTGTTAAGGACTTAGGATGACAACCTATGGACAAAAACACAAAAAGAACCTTAGATGATAAAATATTATTGCTTCATTTGGCCACAAACCCCCATCCTCACTCTGTGCATCTTCTGCTCAAAGTTTGGACAAGGACTGGATATATCAGTTGTTGATTAAATTTTGTTAATGATAAAAGACTGGCATGGCAACAAGGATTGATTGTCCTCTTCCCCTTATAAAAACTGAGGACTTGATAAGAAACAAGGAGATTCACCTCTGGTCCCCTCCTCCAAATGGGACCATCTAGTCTCTTCCCCAACCTGTAATCCCCCACACCCCAGACTGGTGGTTCTACCTCTACAGGAGATGGTGACAGCCAAGGAGGACCCAGTTCCTGACACAGCAATCACACTGCACAAGGAAAGGAAGACTGACCTTATTCTCAGTTCAGTAGAAAAATAAAAGGTAGTAAAAAGATTTTCAGAGTATTCCATTTCCCCAAAGGCCAAAAAGTAGGGCAAAGGGTGCTCAATCCCTCTTTCCCTTGAGCGAAGTTCCCCTGGGTGGACGAGGAATCAGGTTACAAATCTTAGCTAATTAATAAATTTAGTTTTGGCTTCCTATTTAAGTTGGTATTTTTGTTTAATTAAAATGCTTAAAATGTTTCCTACGGATTATAAATTCTTAAACAATAATTTTAGGGTTAAATTGCTCCTTTCTCTGGTACCTCTGCTTCATTTACATCTCTTGGCTTTGATTAAATATCCATTTTGTTACTGTTTAAATGAGACACATTTATTTTGCATAATAGGTCTATTTGTAGTCATATTGTCTCCTAAATTTTTATGAGTTCAAAGTTGTCCTTTAATGCTTGTCAATATAGAATTGAAAAGAAATCTGTATGAACCTATTTCAAAAATCTAAATTTTGCCTTAAGAGTAATAACAAAGTAAATATATCATAAACATTTCTATATAGCTATGATACTAATTATTGCTAATCTCATAATATATTAAATACATTTGTGTTTCCCCACGTGTACAGGACTTTTAAGATGCAAGACTGGTAAAAGTCATCTTTTCCTACTGATGCCTCCAAACTAAAATTGTTTCTGATGATGGGCTTTTCAGGCTTATGTGATTGCCATATAATTGTGTTAATGATAGTTTGATGTGCCATCTTATACAATCAGACAATGTCATGACAATGACTAAGGATTAAACATTAATAATTTTCATAGTACATTCTACTTAAATATCACTCTGGTAACAAAAGTCATTAAAAGATAACAGATTAGATAAAAATTGTCATTTAGGATCTTATAACTAGATAAAGATAAATGACTAAAAGATGATTTTATACTAAGATAAAAATTTAAATGTATTTCACAGGTAATAACAAAACCTAATAGTTCTAATATAATGATGCCATCATGATTGCTATGATAATGTGCTATGTTGTCCTTAATCTCAAATTTTCTCTATAAAAATTTGTAACTGTTATCTGTTAATATTCTGTAGGGATTCATCTTCTAAAATAACCATGATTGGTAAAAAAATAATAAGTCCTCCATCATACTATATAATTCAAGGTGCTGGATATCTAGATAAGACCATCAGATTAAACATTGCTCCCACCACAGTACCAGTTTAACTGTTCTAAGTGTTCAATAACTGAGGTTTGGAGACAAAAACAAAATAACTGGGCTATGAGGATAGCCAATGTTTTAGCCCTGGCTCTCCAAGGCTAACAAGGACTCAGGACATGAGGATACCTTTTCTAAAGGATCCTACAACTTTGGTGAGTCACCCAACCTTCTGAACAAGGAGATTGTTGGTCTCCAGAGAATAGGAGTCAACCAATACATGGTGTGCCTAAAAGGAGGGTCACCAAATAGAAAAATGTCTTCTATGCTTCCACAGGAAGCCACATGGTCAAGCAAGACTGTAACCCATCCTGGTGGCTAACACTGACAGAAAAGCTGAAAGGCTCTACACATGGCTCCAAAAGTAATCCCTGAAGAGCCTTAACTGGTCTTGATTTTGGCAAAACAAAAAGGTTAATTTTAATAAATACTGGTCTCACTTTAACATGGTCTTGGACATCCAACAAAAAAATATAACTAAAGACATATTACAGTAATAATAATATAACAGAAATGGGGTCCAATCACTGACCTCTGTTGAGTTTTTGGCTATATCTGTAAAAGGTCTAGAAGCAACTCATTACAATTGCCAGGTAACAATTGCTATTCCAAACCATTAAAAACAGGATCTGGATGTAATTTCTTCTCCAATTTACTTTCCATTCTATTATTTATGCTTTGGTCATACATACTTTAAAGTTTATTTATTCTTTCCTAGAGACTGCCCTTACCAAACAGTCTTCCCTGCCTTATCTGTCTAACTTGCTGCTGATCAAGGAACACAACAGAGAAAGTGAACTTCTGTTCACAAAGTTTGAAGAAAAGAATAAGAAGATATCAGAGGGGAGAATTTGTAAGTAATAGGCTGTCTTTTCTGTCAAAGCACATGGCCCAAACATCTCCATTTAGATTTAAATGACCTGGCTATCTACTCACTAGGCCCTCCTTTGTCAATATCTTGAACTCCAGGAAATATATAAAAGACTATGTATCTTTTCTCAGAACACAGCCAGTTTCCACGATAAAGAACCAAGGACTTTGAGCTCCAAACCACCTGACCCTTTCTCTCTATCTTACTCAGGGACACCGCCTCCCCTTGCACCACTCAAATTACTCATCCACAATAGATTTTAAGCCTTTGAATTCAGCCAACAAATTAAAAAATCTGTTGCTTCTCCTCCATTAGGGATAAAAGGGGCAACCATCCTTTTTCCAGTGTGGCTGCTACCTCATGCTTGCATCCTACTGCAGAAGTAAAATGCTTTTTCAAAATTTCTTGATGTAAATGCTTTATTATCTACACCAACATTTTGAGTCTGGGGGCTTATTCCAACATTGACATTGGAGGAATTCTTCATAATTCTGATTATCATTTCTTGTTTACATGGAGTATTTTAATTTTTTTTTTTTTTTTTTGGTACTGGGGCTCAAACTCAGGTCCTTGTGCTTGCGCAGCAGGCAGCAAAACCACTGAGCTAAATCCCCAGCCCCTTAAAATATTTTTTCATTCCATGTGTGGCTTGTCACTATTTTCTAGGTCTTGAATGCACATGAGTTTTTAATTTGAAATTCAGTTTAACCTGTTTTTACTTGTTCTTCTTGTGCTTGGGTTTCATAATTAAGAAACCATTTCTAAGTCTAATATCATGAACATTTTCCCATTATCTAAGAGTTTATAATTTTATCTTACATTTAGATCCATGTTAATTTTGAGTTAAATTATAAGTCCAACTTCAGTTTTTTTCATATGTACTTTTGATTTTCCATCACTGTGTACTGATTCTCCTTTTTCAATTGAATAATATTGTTACCTTAGTGGAAAGTCATTTGACCATAGACATGATGATTTTTATGCTCTTTAACATACTTCTTTACTTTATATGTCTGTTCTTACTCCAGTATCACACTGGTTTAATGAATGTGGAATTATAAAGATTACTGAGATCAACAATGAAGAACGGTTCCTTTCTCCCCACAACTCCTCCAGCATTTGTTATTGGTTGATTTCTTGATAGCAGCCATTCTTTCTGGGGTGAAGTGAAATCTCAGTGTTGTTTTCATCTGCATCTCTGAAATGACCAGTGATGTTGAACACTTTTTCATTATTATTTGAACTTTAACTTCTTTATCTGAAAAATGTCTTTTCATTTCAGATGCCCATTTTTGAATTGAGTCTTTAAATTTGGGGGGGTCTGATTTTTTTTTTAGTTCTTTGTATATTCTCAATAGTATTTACTCCTTTGAATAAATACTATCCGATAGAATTTACTCCTTTGTCTGAGGAGCAGCTGGTAAACACTTTTTCCCCACATTGCAGGTTGTCTCTTAGCTCTGTTGGTGGTTTCTCTTGCAGTGCAGAAGCTTTTTAACAAGATGAGATCCCAGTTGTTGATTCTTTGTGCTGGTTCCCATGCTACTGAGGACTTGTTTATAAAGTCTTTTCCTGTGCCAATGTCTTCAAGAGTTCTACCTAACTTATCAGTGGGCTTGAGGCTTCATATTTTTTACTTTTTCCGCATTTGGATGTTTATGGATACTTTGAGTTCCTTAAGATTTCATATAAATGTTTGCATGAACTTAATAGGTTTTTGGAAATTTTATAGAAATTGCATTAATTTTATAGATCACATTGACACATTTTGACATTTTACCAATATTGTCTAAGATTCTATGAACAGTAGATATGATTCTTTTTGTGTCATCTTTAATTTCTTTCAGCAACATTTTGTAGATTTTAGATGTCTGTGTTTAAGTTTGTGCCTAACTATTCCATTTTTTAAAAATTCTATTGTAGATTTTTCTATTTATTCTTTAAATATGTCATTTTTCTTACTTCTGTGGTATATCTTCCCAGAAGTGAAATGTCTAGTTATGGGATTTGTGCATTTTCAAATTTAAAAATCATTAAAGATTTGTGAAAATCATGTAGGATTAACATCTATGCTAACAATGAATAAAGTTAACTTTCCTCAGTGTTTCCACTCAACTGGAATATTGTTACCTTGAATAATGTACATATTTAGTAGATTTCAGGTGTATTGATATGCAATATTAATTTTCTATTTTTGCTGACCTCTAGGTTAGATATAAGGTACTTACTAGGAAAGAAATATTAGTGAGCCTTGAGTTAAATCCTCAACACTGAAAAATGTTTACAGAAAGAAAAAATGAATATATACCAAAACTGTCTTCCTTTTAAATAAAAAAAATTATGTAATAAATGAATAGACAATGAGCATTGAAAACACTTAAATAAGCAATACTACTACTGACTACCATGAGAGTGAAATTTCTATTTGATTAAATTAAATTGGCAATGCTTTATGATGTTTTATTTAAAGTATTATAATTTTGAACAATAGGAATTTCAAATATTTTCAATGTGTAAATAATTATTATCTGAAATTGTCCTTGGATAAGTTAACTGCACTCTTGATAGTCAAAACTCAAACACTTGGAAATAAGCCAGAAAAACCTAATGATTTTCATCAATTTCTTTGAATATCATAATCATTTCTTTTATCTATTTGTATCATAATTTAAAAGCATTCTTTTCATTTTAATGGATGTTTTAATGGTAGTTCCACCATTCAATTACAAAATGAATAATAATGATTATACATATGAGCAAAAACTGTACTAAAATTTATACTTCCATTTTTTTTTTTTTTTTTTTTTGGTACCAGGGATCAAACTCAGGTCCTTGTGCTTGCACAGCAGTATACTTCCATTTTTAAAAAACACAAATTTTAAGCTGTGTACAATATTGTGGATCATAATAATAGGCTACTTCTTTTGTCATCATCATCACTACTAGTTATCATATTCATAGTTATATCAACAAATTTACTTAATTATTCTTTAATCATCCATAATATTTCACATAAATTGAGTTCAGAAATATGAAACCAGGTTAAATGTGGCTGCTGGATAACAGCAACTTACTAGAATATCCTGAAGAAGGAATTCCTTTTACACACTCACCATGTGACTTGCAAAGCCAAATTCATTCCTTATAAAACTTAATATTTATCATACATTGCCAACTTTGTTGAAATGTGTTATGTAAGAGAATACCAAGGTATTACTGCATTTATTATTCTTATTATAGCAATTAATATAAAATTGTTCCATTGTGCTATCTGAAATATTGCTCATGTTAGTTGCATATTTGCCTATGGCCCCACTTATTATTTACATGACCAAATACTGAAGTGATAAGATGTTATGAAACGTTTGCAGAAGCTTTATTCTTGACTTTGAGAAATTATGCACAATTATTTAATTTTTTCTGTGATTATACATCTCATATTTTTTTTCTGCTTTTGCAGATTTCAAATCAACTAAATTCAAACAAATAAAAAATGTAAAAGAACAAAATTTTATGTACAATAGATTCAAAATTAATTTATAAAAAAAATAATAGTGTCAGTTGTCCTGAGGTGACATAACTACTGCAACATCACTTTTATTGAGATAGAAATATTGGGAGAGCATAAAGGAAAAAAAATGAGAAAAGAGACAGAAGGTAAGAAAATCATGCACAAAAAATATGCGTTTTGAAGCAGAGTTATAAATATTTGTATTAGGAAATAATGTAACAATTAATTCTTAAATTTTGTATCATCTAATATGTTCTTTGAAAAGTTTACAGGGCAAAAAATAAAGCAGGAATTCTTACATAACGAAGTGTTTCACCATTCTTTAATGAAAATGGATTTGCCATCATTCAAATTCCTAATTTTTCTACTTCACTGATATTTTTCTTGCTAACTACTATTATTCAGTTTTATATGAAATTAAATAAGCACTTAAATTTCATTGCACTGCATTTTTAAAGCATAAAGTATAATTTCTGTCTGAAAATAGTTAACAGGAAGATTAAAAAGACATCATTGAATAAGACAAATACTTTCTGGCTTTACAAAATAATAGACTACCATCCACTAAATGCCACCAATGCCTGCCATCCACTAAATAATAAATTAGTGTTGATAAATATTTATGTTTGTGAAATTGAGTCGACAATTGATAAAATACAAGAACTTAAAATTATAGTTATTTTCAGTTAAAAATGACATGAATGCTGAATTTCATTAAAGTGTACATTTTGACTTTTAAATGTTTTTCATTACTACACATTCACAGTACATAATAATTACTTTCCTTGCTTAGAGTTGGTTCATGTACCTACACATATTAATTGCTTTTTCAATACATTTGCCCTTTCATCCTTCTCCCTCCCTCCATTTCTAGATCCTCTTCCTGTCTGAGAAAGATCTCCCTACCTCCTATTATCTAGCTTTATTTTCCTCTTTATTTATAATTTGAGTTACTTATATTAAGATAAAGTTTATACGCTGTGGAAAAGAACTGTGTCTTAGGGAAAGAGTAGATATGTAAGTTTGAATATTGAGTCTATTTAGTAGCATGTTATTTTGTTAATTGACAGATTCAATTGCATGTATTTATTGTGTACAATATGATGTTTGGAGTATTTGTGCATTGTGCAATACCTAGATCTTAGTTATGCAGTGCCTCAAATAGTTGAGTTTTTTGTGGCAAAAGTACTTTGTTTTGCTTTTAGTTATTTTGCTTTTACTGTCAGATTATAATATTCAGATTTTTTAATATTCAGATTTTTGGAAGCATTAAAATCTCCCCTTATCTTTTACTTATCTGTTCACTTCATTGACTATTTGACTGACATTAATCAAATATTTGCCAAATAAGTTTAGCATTGTGTGCTAACAAGACTATGGAAAACTCGTTAAGAATATATGAAATACTGTATGTTTGCATCTATCAGTAGGTTAACTTAACCTCTTAAACAAATTGAAAAAAAACAAAATAAAAATTATGGATGAAGAATCATTGTTAAGTCTTAGACATAATTTATATAAATGAACTCATTTTTTTAAAGATAAAAGCTTTAGCCTTCATATCAAATAATTTTATAAAGGAAATTTACTACTCCCTTTCTTGAATGATTTTTAAATTTGATTTCACAAGTAATACATTCTCGTTTGCTTTTTTTCTCTTACATTTTTAATCTCTCTGATCCCAGCTTCACAGTGTCTTTTCAGGACACTTTTTATGGGTCTTTCATGTCTCACTCACCATATATTTCAGACTGAAAACTACCCTAGTGTGACTGTTATAAGTCTTATTCTTTCCATCTTTGCTTTTAATCAATATCTCTCTTCCTCCTTCCTGCTCTCCCTCTCTGTCTCCTAAGGACAAGAGAAGACTTTGACTTTGGAGAGAGGGATAAAGTGGAATTCAATTTAAATAATTATTTTTTGCTTTAATTATATCTCATATATTTGTTATTTATTTTTAAATTTGGGGGCATTTCAGATACATTACAAGGCCACAAAAATAATCTTTGAAATGTGCAATTTAAGTATCATTTTATGAAAGCAACTACACAAGTCATAATCATACTTTTTTTCCTAGATAAAATGACAATTAAATCAAAGAAAGAGTATTTTGCTTATTTTATATCACACTTTGGCTGGCTCGGAGACAGATTGTCCTCAGATTGTCACCTACTTACTGTATCTTCTGCATTGCAAGTCTGGCCACTGCAAGCTTCAAGCTAGTATATTCCAGCTTCTATGCTGGCTGTTTCCAGTGGGATTCACCACATCAGAAACAATACTGACAGATCTGAGGGGATACAGAAAGAAGGTATCAGGGAATACTCCTCTAGTTTTCAGTTGGCAGTGGCACCCATTATGGCAGTTAGTTCTCCATGTGATTTCAGGCCTTGTTCATTGACCTGCTATAGCTCCAGCTTCCACAAGGAGCCTGGGGTCAGGGCCCTCTCTTTCTGGATTTGTCATCTTGGCTGAGAGAGGACATCAATTCTTGTTCTGTTTGGTCACCTAATGCACCCTCTTTTGGCTTCTCAGCACCTCTGTCACCTCTGATTTTTACGAAATAACTATACTCTGCATTAAAAGCAATGTATAACCAACTATGCAAAGAAGAAAATGAAAGAATTCTAATGTCATTTGTAGAATGCTAATTTTATAATGACATAAAAGCAGCTCAGACAACAACTGAGTTAAGACAAAGATAACTTGGCAAACTGGAAGTGAGATTAAATACCTGTGAAGAGTGTGCTGAGTTTACCTACTTAATATTGGTTAAGGGGCAACTAACTCCTTATGTGTTGAGCATTTCAACCCTCATAGAAATACTTCATATTCACTTTATTTATTTTATAATATTTTTTCAGATCTCTGTGTATTTTATAGTTTATTACTCAGTATACTTATTTTCCCTCACTTTGGTTTTTTAAACTCATTCTTTAAAAAGCAAATAATTTCACAAAAGATAAATGAAAGTCTAATGGATATGAAAAAGAAATTTTTCTTTGAAAAAATAAGAAAATATGTGTAGTATTATGTAACACACTCAAAAAAGAAGGCACAGGAAAAAAATGAAGTGAATTAGAGAAATAACAGCAAACAGAAAATTACCAAAATAAAATTCACATACAAGAATAAACAATTTTTGCTGAACTTTTTCAGAGAGCTATTTCTCAAAACATTTTACAAATATCCAAAGAATCATGAAGTTCAATAATGTATCTTTCAGTGGAGAGAAACAGAAAGTTTTCAAACTACTCATAAATATTTTTATATAAACCTACATAAATATATTTTAAAACAAAATATCAAATTTTTAAATGTTAATTGTTAAAAACCTAAAGTATTTAAAATGTTACTACCATATTAAGTAATATTAAGCTGTAATATAAAGCAACATGGCAACTGGACTATATTAATTTTAGAAATCAAAGGAAATAGAACTCATTTCTTTAGTAATACCCATTTATCCTTTCTCATTTCTCAAAAAATTCCTAGTTTAGCTTAAAACAGTAAAGTATCCTACTAAACCTATACATTATTTAATCTCTACTTATGTTAACAGTTCTGGCAGATGATATACAATATATGTATGCTTTGGTTTTTAAACTTACTTTTTTTTTCTGAATGTAGATTTCAAACTTATCACTTAAATGCTTTTACTTTCATTATGGAACAGTTAAATTTAAAAATATACCTTTCAAGTGTAAATGTTTATAGCCACCTACTATTTATTTATCATTTAAAATTAGAAAAGTAAAGAAAAACAAAACAAAACAAAAAAATGACTACTACAATGCAGTATTACATAGACATTCTCCTATTTTCATCCTGTAACCTTCATTTCCCCACTTCTTCCTCTGCCAATACCATAGTGGTAACTTGATAATAGCTGTTTTCTTCTCTCTGTATATTTTCATCTCTATAACTTATACAATTCCAGATATAAGTGAGATCATACAATAGTTTTCTTTCTGTATGTGGTTTATTTAATTTAGCATAATGTCTTCCAATTTCATTTATATTATTGCAAATGACATTATTTCCTTTTTTACACCTGAATAATGTGCCAGTCTGTGTGTGTGTCACAGTTTCTTTATTCAATCAACAGACACTTACATTGTTTGCATATGGTGACCACTGTACGTTACATAATTATATTTCAATGTACATAGGAATGGAGCTATCTTTGTGAGGTAGTGATTTCATTTGGATATTCACCCAGAGCAAAGATTTCTAGGTCACACATTGGTTGTATAATTAGAAAATTATCTTGTGTCTTGCATAAGAAGAATTAACATTGTTAAAATGACCACCCTACCCAAAACAATATATATAGGCAGTGCAATCCATATCAAAATTTCAATTACATTCCTCACAGAAATGGGATAAAGTAATCTTAATATCAGTATGGAGCAACAAAAAAGTACAATGGACAAAGAAATTTTGGGAAAGGAAAACTAAATTGGAGGTATCAGACTTTCTAATTCAAATTGTGTAACAGTTATAATAATCAAAACACAGTAGCAATGTAAAACAGATAAGCAGACTAGTAGAATAGAATAAAAAAACTCAGAAATAAACTCAAATGTATACATTTAACAATTTTTTTTGCCAAGAGCCTCAAGAAGGCATAATGGAGAAAGAATTATTTTTAATAAACAGTCCTGGGGAAAATGGATTTCTGCTAGCAAAAGAATAGACCTTTTACTTACACCAAAAAAATCAAGTCAAAATCAATAAGAAACATGAATGTAACACCTGCAACTATAAAGCACAGATAACAACACATAGAAACCCCTTGTTCTTAGCTTTGGCAATGATCATTTTTTATATTACACCCAGAGTTCAGGCTACGAAAGCAAAAATAAACAAAGAGGTTTACATTAAACTAAAAATCTTTGCCAAAAGATAATCAACAAAATTAAAATGTATCATATGAATTGGGAAAAAGTATCTGCAAATAAAGAGTTGATTGCTATTCAGTGTTTATATTTTAAAGCTCATACAATTCAATACAAAAGCAAATAAGCCAATTAAAAATGGACAAAGTACATAAATAGACATTTCTCCAAAGATGACACAAAAAAGGACAAAAGTTACATGTAAAGGTGCATAACACCTCTAATCATAAGGGAAATCCAAGCCAAAACAAACACATCACCTTATAATTGTTAGGATACCTATTATTAACAAGACAAAAAAATAACAAGTATTGGTAAGGATATAGAGAAAAAGGAACTGCTGTACTCTGTTGAGAACATAAATTAATACAATCATTATGCCAAACGTTATTGAAGTTTCAGACAGATAATGTTTAGACATCTGTTACAGCTACACTTAAACCACAAACTTGTCCTACTTAGAAATATTTTAATTAAACATGAAAATGACTATATACTGTACATATACTATCATTTTTCTCATCTTTAAAGACAACTCAATAAAAATAAACTTTAACATGAAGAAGTTCAAGCATACTTATTTGTGGTTTTGGTTTCACAGAAAAAGAAAAAATGTACATATATCCATCAAAGGATGAAAACTGCAGCTGTGAATTACATAGAGATGTGTTGTTTATTTCTTTGTATTTTGGTCAATCAAATAGAGATAAACTAATTTTTGAACTAGACTTTGTTTCGTCTTTCTTCTTTTGGCTTAAATAGATTAAGTAAAATGAGATTACTCATACTGAATAAAAAGACAATTTCTCTTCTAAAGTAACAAGGTATAAAAACCTTTCCTCAAAATATGTTTATGTTTCATTTAAATTCAGATATACCAAATGGAGAATTACTCTGAGAAAGGAAATGGCAATTTAGCAATAACATGGTAAAAAATATAAAACACTTTTTCAGTTATTTGTAACCCAAATATTTATGAAGAATCTCATTTACTAGTGCTTATTTAATGTAGTATATGAAAATCAATACAAACATCAGACATTGTGAAAGGGTTTAGACATAATTTTGTATTGTCCTTGTTTAGTTTTTCATTATTGT
Source organism: Heterocephalus glaber (assembly GCF_000247695.1). The sequence goes on from NW_004624867.1 coordinate 4,258,103, forward strand.
TATAGTTTAAACCAAAACTGTCACCCAAAAGTCTCAAGGCTGGAGGTGAAACCTGGTTGTAATTGGGAGGCTCCTGGTGGAGGGCAGTGAATAGAAGGGTGTATTCTTGTCCAGATTCCACCCTTCTCTGTCTTCTTGCTGGTCTCCAGGCAGTTAAAAGCTTTCTTCACCCATGCTCCTCTGCTATGCTGTTTCTGCCTTGACATCATATCTAGAATTTTTGTTTTGTTTTGTTTTGTTTTTATAGTACTGTGGATTAAATCTAGGGCCTCATGCTATAAGCATTTTATCACTGAGCTACCTGTTCAGTCCTTGGTTTTAAATTATTTATATGTCCGTACAGGGTCTTGTCTAATTTCCCAGGCTGGCCTTACTTGTAGTCCTCCTGCCTCAGCCTCCCCAGTAGCTGAGAAGATAAGAATGTGCCATCTTCCCAAGCCCAATTCACTTTTGGTTTGATAGATATGGAGAATATAGCTTTGATGATTTATTTCCAAAATAAAAGAATTTTCACTAATGAATTCTTGTTATTCCCAAAGAAGGATTCTTCCCACTGCACTATATTAATCACATTTCTATCCTAGCATTAATACAGCAGCTACAGTCATTCCAATAAATCTTAGGTGTACATCTCACATACAACATAAGTCTTGAAAGTTTGCCTCTTGTTTGGCTTTATTATATAATACAAAAATTATTATTTAATATGGAATATTATGTTTACTAAAATCTACACATAATGAAAAATCTAATGATGACCATAATACTGTACATGTAAATATACAACAGATGCTTAATAAAGTACAGAATCTCATCATTATTTTAGTTCCGAATGTTGCCAAAATAATAATGCAAAACTGGACTGGAGTTTGAAAGTTACTGAATGCTATGTAAAATAGGAAGAAAAGGTCCAAAGGGGTAGGGGTAGTGGGAGGGGCAGGGGAAAGAAAAGAAGGGAAAGGAAAAAATGATGAGAAATGGAAAAAATGGAAATAAAGTCTTTGTAAATAGGGAAGGGTGGAGGGTGTGAAGGGAGGGCTAGGAATGGGGAAAAAATAAGAACCAAGATGCATTATATAAAGCTGCAATTCCCAATGAGAAATGTAATTGTGTTGTATACCTACAATGTACCAATAAAAGAATTTATTACAAAAAAAAAAACAAAGTTACTGAATGCACATATGCAGCTGGGAAAATGAATGTTTGGAAGTTTAATATCCAATATGTATGGCTTATAGGAGTCCTTATCATCTTAGTTCTTCCACTCAAAATGATATTCATTTATCCTTTAAATGGCAAATATGCAATATTCATAATGAAATGAACATATTAGGGTACAGAGTAGTGGACTTCTTTCATTTACATTTTATTAGTCTGACCTTTGTTTCTACAGTAACTTAACATTTTAATTAAACCCGCAAATCTACCATTTAAGATGTCCTTCATTCTTTGGTATTACACATCAGTGAAAGAATTTTCCATTGTAATTGTAACAGTTGGCTACAAATTTTATTAACAATTCTCAATGATTTTAGTATTTATTATTTACTCTAAAATTGTGAAAGAATTAGTTCCCACAAAATTCATAAATTTTAGGTACTGTATATAATAGTACTAAAATGTAAACTTTTGAACATTCCTGATATAAAGAAATACTTAACATAAAAATTTGTATCAATTTGGTAATTGTGAATATTTTAAGACATGGCAAGTCTCCACAAACCAACTAAATCTGACAAGGTTGGTGCTGCACCACACAATGCCTAGTGTTTAGTGAAGATGCTTAGTGATATCTTTGGTTCATTTTGAAGACTCATAAATTTTATTCCAATGTATTTGCCTTATTACTTTCTATATTCCTTCAACATACTTCAGGTCAACAAAGAGTCAGAATTCTTCTTGGTATTAACACTTTAGATCTTTGTTCTTCTCACATGGTCCCATCCGGCAGTATGGAGACCTGTCTTTTTTTTTTTTTTTCTTTGTGTTAAATTCTTTTATTGGTACATTGTAGGTATACAACACAATTACATTTCTCACTGGGAATTGTACCTTTATATAATGCATCTTGCTTCTTATTTTTTCCCCATTCCTAGCCCTCCCTTCACACCCTCCACCCTTCCCTGTTTACAAAGACTTTATTTCCATTTTTTCCATTTCTCATCATTTTTTCCTTTCCCTTCTTTCCTTTCTCCTGCCCCTCCCACTACCCCTACCCCTTTGGACCTTTTCTTCCTATTTTACATTATCGATTATTCATTCTAATCATTGGTACCTTTTAGGTATACAATATAATGACATTCATCATTGGAAATTTGCACCTTTACATAGTCTCTCTTGGTTCTTATTTTTCACCCTTGCCCAGCCCTCCCTTCAACCCCTCCAGTCCTCCCTATTTACAAAGATTTTGTTCCTATTTTTAAACTTTCTCATATTAATCCCATTCCCTTCTATCCTTTCCCCTAGCCATCCCACTTCCTTCCCCTTTGCCCCTTTTCTACCTATTTCACATTACCTATTATACATTTAGTCCTTATTTACACTTTCAGTTTCTCACACCAGAGAAACTGTTCAGTATTTACACATGTGTGTCCTATTTATTTCACTTAAGAGTATTGCCTCAATGTGCATCCACTTAGCTATAAATGTCTCTAATTTCTCATTTTTTATGGCTGAGTAGTACTCCATTTTATAAAAAAATCCCCACATTTTCTTTATCCAGTCTCCAGTTGATGGGCATTTGGGCTGTCTTTTTTAAAGGACATAGTCATGATATCACTTATTATTTAGTAATTATATTTTCATAATTAATTCCTTTTCATTCTAACACAGTATATCATACATGAAGAAGAGGTTTTGTGTAATCAAATTTTTAAAAACACAATAAGTGTTTTCTATGAAAAAAGTCCTGAAACATGGTTTCTTTCACAACATACAAATATCAAAACAAATCATTTTGCATACTATTATTCAAATACAGGCACATGTACACATATACAAACACATATCTTATTAAATAATTATTATTTTAATATTTAATAAATTTTATAATTGTTTAATAATTTTATTATCTAAAATATTAAATAATATTCTTTTAGCTGCAAGAAGATTCACTTGCAACTAAGACTCTGTAGTGAGCAAATTTTAATTCCATTTCCAATGATCTCTCCCTCTTGGTACTCATGCCATTGAATGAGGTCCTCCCTTGGATGTGGGCTGGCCTTGTGATTTACTTTTAAACAATAGAATGTAATATTGTTGACACTTGTGTAAAGAAGTAACAGAAGACTTTTAACTGCACCCTGGAAGATTATCTTTGGCCCATGTGGCAAGGAAATGAAGTGATCATCACACTCAACCAGTTAGAGAGATGAAATCCTCAGGCCAATATCCCAAAAGCAAGTGAATCCTAGCAACAACTCCATAAGTGAACTGGGAATTAAATAATTTCACTCTTTGGCCTTCGAGTGAGATTCAAGGCCTCCTGGACACCTTGGCTGAAGACTCAAGAGAGACTGAATTATAAATGACCAAGTTAAACTATGCTCAGTTCCTCACTGGGGGTCTAACATGGTGTCCTATTATCACACATCATTGATAATACACACATATTCCTACTCATTCTTCTAATTAGCTTCAGAAAGAAAAGTGTAAGTTCTATGCATTGTTCTCTATGTCCATATCAACTTTTTGAGAGTTCATTTTTGCTATGTATGTTTTAGGTATAAAGCATGATTTTGTAAGAATTGTACATACATTGCAAGTATTGCTATAGAGAGTCAAATTAACATATCCAGCATTTTATACAGTTATGCAAATTCTTGCCTTTATGGCAAGAACAGTTGAAATCTACTTATGTAGCAAAAATTCTATATTATTATTCACTCTAGACATGATGTATAATACATCATTATTCACTGTAGGTATCATATCGTACATTACATTTTAGATTTACTCATCTTGCATATTTGCCACTATACATTCTTTGACCCACTTGTGCTCACTCTTTCCACAATCATGACCCTAGAAATCACTCTTTTATTCTCTATTTCTATATATATGAATTTTTAAAACATATTCTACATATAAGTGACATCATGACATATTTAGTTTCTGTGTCATCCCTATTTCATTTCTCATAATGTAATCTAGGTTCATCTGTCCTATAGTAAATGATAGAATCTCTCTTTTAGATTTTTAATGCTGAAATTTATATATACATATGTATTTCATATATATTATATATGTATCATGATATATATCAATACATTTTATATATCACATATATCATGATATATGTAATATATATTTGTATATTTACATTTTTTACCCATTCATTCATGGATGTTTACTTAGATTGTTTCTATAGCTTCACCATTGAGAATAATGTTGCATTAAACATAGGAGTGCTGATATCTTCTTAAAGCAGTAATTTCATTTCCTTGAGGGGAAAAGAGGTTGTTAAGACATACAGTAGTTCTATTTTTTATTTCTGCGGTAACCTCCATACTGTTTTCCATAACGGCTGTACCAATTTACATTTGCACCAAAACACTCCAAATTTAGCATTCAGTAATTTATAAGCACATTGGTAATTTTTAAACACATCACATTTCTTTCGAACTTGTAAACAGGAAATAATCACACCATTACATTGTAGTCACAAAGAATTAGTGTCTACAATTTACCACTTATTACTATGGCTGCGTTCTTATTAGAGTAAGAAAAATTTAAACATATTTTATTGTAACATTATAAAATTTTTATAAATCTGATTATCAGAAGCATGTAGATTATGAATATTAAAGATAAGGGAAAATAGTATTTTGCCTGTATTTGAACAGATCCAGACTTCAGTATTAATGTGTAATGGAAAAGGGAAAAATAAAGTAATATCTTGAGTTTTTCAGCTTGTCTTGTCTTTTTTACACAGTTGATGAATCACTTTTAAGATATTGAATTTTTTCAAGGAATGTCAGTTTCCATGTGTGTGATGATTTGTGGAGAGCCTTATTACCCGAGTAATATTAAGAAACATGGATGCTCTTACAAAAGTCCAGCAGTTTTGTAGAAATTGAATACACTATTAAGTAGGAATGCTGAATCACCAATTTCTTTCACTTTTTTGCTAATACATTATATTCATCCAACATAGTTCCCCTATCTCAATTTAGTCTGCATATGATAAATTTAATGCCCCATTTGAAAATGTATGAAATTGTAATAGATGGTATTTTATAACTGGTTTATTCATTAGGTGGTTTAAAAAGCCATGTAAGCCAGAACACTAACACCAGAAAGCACATGAAAATGCTCAGCCTTTAGCGCTGAGGAAACTTTACTTTCAAGATTAAAAAATAGGGCTTCAGAAAAAAGAGAATGCATTTCTTTTTATAAAAAGTATTTTTATTACAATTGCCCCAAATTAAAAAAAAAAAATCTCAAAGTCAAAACATACATGCCAATTGCAAGATATCTCAATGAAAATGCATAAGAGAAGACTGCGTGACCCTCAGTGGTATTCAGTCAGAGTAGGTATGAGTTAGCTCAAGGGATTAACATGTAATATAATGTCAAATCACGAGTTCCATAGTCACCAGTGGTAATAATTTTCCATTCAATATACACATATATATAATATATATATTCATA
>NW_004624867.1:4327320-4354977 GCF_000247695.1 Heterocephalus glaber
CTATGCTTGGATAATAGCATGCTTAATATAAGAAATATAAAACATTCCATTTTTTTACTGAGCAAAGTACCTACTTTTATATAACTGTTAGTGTTAGTAATAGAAACAATGAAATATTTTACTTCTTGATATTTAATAACAAGACTAACCCTGAAGACATGCACTACAACCATACAATAGATTCTGGCATCAATATGATGGTCTTGGCATCTTAATATATTATGTTCACACTTTATGTGCTATTTTTAACATAAAAACAGATGAAGATGAGCAAAAGGTTCATAAAAAAGAAATACAAATAGCTAATAATAATATTGATATATCTCACTTGTAATGAAATACTAATTTTTAAAATGCCATATTTTTCAGTTATACTAGCAAAGATTAAATATACAGGAAAAAAAGATAATACTTGATCAGGAAGCATATAGGTGGAAGTGGTCACATATATATTACTAAATGAAAGTGTACAATTTATTGTACAGCCTTTTTTAAGAGCAATATGGTAATACCAAACCTTTAAAAATGAATGCTTATTTAAGCCCTTTGAGTAAGTTACTCTACTTCTAAAACTTTCTTAAGAATGTAATTAAGTATTTTCCTTAAAATGTACAAGGACATTCACTGCACTACCACTTCAGTAATAAAATGCAAACAACCAAAATGTCTAATACAGAGGAAAATAAGCAAATTACAATACACCTTATGCCAGGTAGTGGGTTACAGCTCAGTGTTGTCCTCTCCAACTTGTCTTAGTCTTTTCTTTTCCAACAGAATCTACTAACAGAGGCAAAAAGTTCTTGTATGACTAATATCAATTTGATCTGAGGTAACTGTTCAGTTACAATTGGCTTAAGTAACTAGGAACATTTACAATTCAGGGTGGTGGTTTTTTGGGTTTTGTTTGTTTGGCCTTAGCCTCAATTTATTTATTTTGCCTTAAGCTCATTCCCCTTCCCAGTTACAAGAACAACTGCTGTAACTTTCAGTTTTACATCTTAATAAAATTGGATCTACAAGACAGGAAAGGAGAGAGGCTATTTTTCCTATTTTAATTGTTTTATTGGTGAGGAGGTCAGCTCCCACTAGCCCCTGAAACTGTCCCCTCAGTTTCCGTCTTACATCTGGTCACAGAGGAAAGAGTTTTAACGTGTGCATATAAAGTCTAAAAATCAAAGGCAATTTAAGGCATTAAAGAAATCCTGTTTTAAAACAAAAAATATAAAGGGCTGGGATTATAGCTAAGTGTGTATACTCTGAGTGCAATCCCTAGTACTATAAACAAACAAACAAATAAATAAATAAAATAAAAATGAAAAAGACAACAGAATGGATATTTTCACTGTTTTCACCCCAATTGATGTTATTCTAATTGTGATTATTGCCTAAGCATAAAATGAATAAGTGCATTTACAAGTAATACTAATATCAGACCTAGTTTAGTGTATGTTGAAGAATATGTTATGCTTTTATTTTAAATTTTAAAGTTTATTGAAGTTTACTCATAATTAGAAACACCCTATACAAATACATCTATAAAATATTAAATCATAAAAGAAAAATCGTGTTTTAATCTCTCAGCTACCACATTAATCAAGGTGATCAGGAAGTATATTTTCATAGCTACTTTTCAAATGTTCTTTTCTAAAATTTCTCTCAACTGTAATTTATTGGAAATTTTTTATTTTATTTTCTCCTCATTAAAAGTTCTATGTGTTTCTTTGCCTTGCATGCATAGAAATCATTAATTTTATCATTACTGGTGCGTAATATTTTTATATTACTAAAATATTCTTGAGATTTGTTTTTAGATGTGGTTCAACTTTTTTTGAAACTGTTTTAATCATTTGGGATATTGCTCTGAAGCTTTGTGAGGTAGCCCTACTAAGTTTAGTTATTTCCCACTGATGAAGTTTAATACTATAACTGATGGTTCTCTAATCTTTTAATTATAAGTTTCTGCACTGGTTATTGATGACAAAGGTACTATTTCACATCCGCTTTAAGTTTCATATGTTGTTGCTTTTAGTCTTTAATGATTATTTCCCTGACACTAGGTAGGGTCTTTACTTGCCTGTGTCAATCAGAAATTAAATGAATATTCAAGGGAGTCCATTGAAGTATTTGGGCACTTTACCCAGTGTAGCTCTTTTCTTTCAAGTATTCTGTCATGTCATCTCTAACTTTGGAATCCCAGGACTCTTACTTTTCTCCTCTGGGCTTTCTTTCTGAGTATCCCAAGTATAATCGTTTAGACTATGGGACACCTTTTTGTTTCCCATCACCTAACCATAATGGTTTGAAACACAACGGCTTGAGTGCCATTGCTTCAAAGAGTGTCTTTTTTGTTTTGTTTTAGGGAGGCAGTGTGTAATTCAAGTCCTTGTATTAGCAAGGCTTTTTATGAAAATAATGTAACATATGCAGTATGATGGTAAAATACAGAGAATACTTAGATGAAAAAATTATTACAGTAAAACACACATTGGCCTTGAAATAGCCTTGTTTTGAAAACTTATCCCATTGTTCTTGCCACTTTTTGAAGCCATTCTGAAAGTCCTGTTCTGTGAGTGTCTTTAGTTGCACTGCCCTGGCTGCCTCAATGTCCTGAATGGATTCCAGACATTTGCTTTCCACAGTCACTTTGATTTTGGGGAAGGGTCAGAAGTTGCAACATGCCAGATCTGGTGAATAAGGTGAATGAGGACACACAGTAATGTTTTCACAACCCTACCTTTCTATAGAACGGCACTAAGGAGGAACATTCAATATATTTTTTAGCATTCCTTGTAAAGACTTAAGAGGACTTCCAGAACTGCTTCAGAAAGTGGCAAGAATGATGGGATAAGTATGTTTGAAGCAAAAAGGAAAAACCTGAAAATACTCACTGGATTTAGGAAAATAAAAGTCAAAGTTACTTTAGTAAGCACCGCTTTCATGCAGCAGTGGAAGCAGAAGCCAGAATTAGCATAGGTTGAAAGTCTGACAGGGGAAGAGGGGAAATGAAATAAAATAGATTAATTTTTCAAAACTTTGGTTCTAGAGAGGAGAGTGAAGACAGTAGCCAGAAGAGAAAGGAGGAACAGGATAAGGATGACCCCAAGTTAAGATAAGACTTAAACCCACAGTTTAGAAGTCACTAGAGTAAGTATATTTTTATTCTATAATATTCATATTTTATACTAATTTTTAAATATTAAGGTTGAACTGGAACTACCATTATTTTACATAAAACTAAACACATTATCTTCTATCCGTGTTTCTAAATAGGAGGTAAATGAACAGCATGCTAAAGGAAATGCATAACAAAATGACAACTCTCTTTCCTCAATGTTTAAAGTAAGAAAAACACATATGTGCAACTTTGTCTCTTACCAAAAATACTTTATATACAATGACATAGTGATCTATTAGAAAACAGTATATGAACCATGAAACTGTTCAATAGGAGTATTAAATGTTCTATATTCATAAACCCTGTGACCTGAGGCCTACAAGTATAAAATATCTTGGTAGAACAAATAATATATAGTTTCTTTGACTTAGAGATTGAAGTTAATATCAAGTACTCATTTACTTCTAAACTAGGAATGAGGTTGTAAAATCAAAAAGGCAAAAGTAAAATGTGGGAAATTGAAAAGAAAGGGTCTGATAGTGATGGTTCAGTTTCATAATGAAATCACTAGCAGAAGGCCAACTTAGTGTATTTCCAGTAAAGTTAACTGATTTTTTAAAAAGTCATTCTGATTTGTGCAAAAAGCTCAAGTTAAAAATTTAAAGTTCTGAGTAGGCTTTAATCAAGAAACTTTCTAAAAGGTAAGACAAAATCCAGTTCAAAGAAGGTAGCAGGCAAATTGTATATGCCATAGGTAAAAATAGTCCTCAAAATAATTCAGTATCTGGCACATTCCTGGTATAAGACCCAAGTCCCGGAAGGAGATGATGGGGCAGCACAGAAAAGTCTGTAGGGTTAGCAAGTTCCTAGCCCAAGACTTAGATCCACTCTCCCGTCATATCCCTCTAATTATGGGTACTTTAAAAACCTCTAGGTCATGAATAAGTAAGATTTTTGTATTTTCCATCATTCCAAAGAAACAAGTCTATGTGTGTAACAAAAATTATCAAATAACTGAAAAGATAATTGGTAAAATGTGATTAAAAAATTTAGCTGAGTGTAGTGGTGCATGCCTATATTATAATCCTAACACCAGGAAGCTGAGGCAGGAGGACAAGTTTGAGCCAGCCTGCACACATAGCAAAACCCTGCCTCAAAAGACACACGAGTGTGCGCACACACACACACACACACACACTTAATGGTCAAACTGCAAAGCTGATTGTATGAGTTTTGATGGAAATTACCATCAAACATCTTGTTCTGATATAATAATTTTTCTCAAAAACAAGTATTTCCTGGATGACATGTGTATCGGACTTAAACTGGGTATGTACACAATTTCTTTAAGGAAGCCTAATATTAATAGTTGAAAGCCAAAAGACAATGTTTTAAAGGAAATTTAGTGTCATAGCAATGTCTAAACCTTATCAAGTTGCAAAGTTTTGTTATCATTGAATACAGAGTTCAAGTTAGGTTTTCAATATCTTTTCCACCCCAAAAGAACAGAAAGTGTAGAAAGAATAATTACTTACCGCCATAATATCCAGTGTATTATCACAGACCTTTCGGATTTCATTATTTTTATCATGCATCAGATCTATGAGATATGCTGGAGCTTCTGAAAACAAATAGTTAAAGATACAAACTGCATTTGAGATTGTAACTCTTCAATCATATTAGAAAGTCCCACATTTTTAAAAATGCTAAATTGAAATTTAAAATAAAATCATTAGTACAAGCTGAGCAGAGAAATTTAGTGTTTGATTTGTTAAAATAAGAAGGATACTGGGGACATAAGAGAAAAGTCTAGATAAACATTGGAAATGGGTAAAGAAAACAAAGCCATCAAATCTCAAAGTAGTATAAGGACATAGCTGAAGAAAACTGAAGAGGGAAATGAGAAAAGTTCACACTTTCGAGCCTATTCACACCCCATCCCTACAGATGTTTTTGACAAATGCTCTATTCTACTTGTTAAGGATGTGAATGTGTTTTTAAAAATCTGTATGGTTGGAGAATCAAGTCCTAATGAGAACCAAGTAGGCCAGTGAAACTCTTTTTAGCTCATTTTCTGTAGAAGTGGCTTTGTAGTCTCTCACCATGACATTATCTTCTCTACTCACACTAGTCCAATTTTTTAAGTCATAGTTACTCTTAAGGTAGGAAACTGGACTGGATAGATACTATTCCCTGAAAACACCTTATACTTCTTGTTACATCTCTGTTACATTGTTCATATTATTTCTGTTTTCCTCATTCATCCATCAGGACTTGATATCATACATGTTTAATCCTTTTTCATCTTGACAAATTTCTTATTTTTCTTAATAGAATAAATTTTTTATACCCAAAATCTGTTTTAAATACAAAAGCTAAGTTATATAGAAATGACAGCATTTGAATTGAATTATTTCTAGTACCGTTCATTCCCTTTCCTCTCAATAAGCTGCAAATTATTTAAGGAAATGAATTGGGATATTGTCATGTCTAAAGTATATCAATGCTATTCGTACAGACTTAAATTTTAAAACATGTAAAATTTTAAGGTGCTTTATTAATATTCTGGTATGTGTTTTTTAAAATCTACTTTGAACTCCACTGCATAAAATCCTTCATTACCCATATGAATAGTCTAAATTATTTTGCTTAATCTACATTGTTCTGAATAACTGACCTTAAGCTATTTTTCTGGAGTGATATGTTCCGCCTTTAACATCTGCAATGTTTTTTGTCCTTTCCTGAATTATTTTATATCTGAGTTTCCTGACGTACATTATTCATTCATATATATTCTATGACAGTGGTGGCAAACTTATGCCACACACACTGCAGCGGGCTATTTGTTATCATTGAAAGCTCTACAGGTTTGCCATCACTGCTTTATGACTTTCTCCATTTCTTTTCTCTTTTAAAATGCTGTTTCATCTTACATAAAAATGTATTATAGGGGCCAGGGATTTAGCTCAGTGGTTTCGCAGCCTACTGCACAAGCGCAAGGACCCAAGTTCGATCCCCGGTACCAAAAAAAAAAAGTATTATAGGGCTTTGTTTTGTTTTGTTTTGTTTTTCCTTATGCTAAACATGGGATTTTGACTGGTATTCTTTTCTGTTGTTCCTTTTTGTGTGAAAGAAGCTTCCTTGGACTTTAGGAAGGCAGGATCGAACAAGTGTTTATAATTATACAGTTGTAGAGCTCCCTCTTATCTGAATCTGAACAATGCTTTCTTTTGAAATTTATTGTTAGTTTATACACTGGAGTGTTATATACACTAGCCTTATTTTTTTCCCAGTTATCAGAGTAACAATATTACTTATCCTCTCTACTTACTCTCAACAACACTAAGTCAAAAATTAAAGTCAACAATAATCTTCTCATTGCCCTCAGGAGTGATCCTACTCCTGAATGAATAACCAAGAGACTAACAATGCAGAAGGCAATTCAAGTAAACACACGCAAAAAAAGTCAAACTGGCTTACAATTAAAAACTAAACCACCACAATAAACATTAGAATAACAAAAAGGAGAAAAAAATGAACATTTCAGTTATATAGTAATGATTATTACTAACTAAAAGATACATCATGGAGAGCCAATTATCCTTATAATAACTATCAAAAGATGTCTGCTGAATAGAAGAAAACTAGTTTTCTCAAATAAAAGGACTTGCAATTTCATCAAATCATTGCTTATGGTTCAGTTTTATATGGTTTATATATATGAATGAAAACATTTAGTTAAGTAAAATAGTATTTTATACTATAAACATTAGTGCACACACTTTAAAAATCAAATGTTATTTGCATAAGACTTCAATACTTGGCTCAAAATTTGAAATTCTGTTTATTAATATATTTCAGTATGTTCTTAAATCATTTTACTATAATCAAACCTTTGATTTTAAATTTATGAACAATCATTGATAATTCACTCTGAGCTAAATAATGATGTAATAACAAATTAAACTTGCCTTCAAAGAGAATGAACTAGAAATTCAGCAAGAAATTAGACTTGAGCTTAATAGCTTATAGTTCAGTATGACATGGTAACCAGCATAGCATAACCAGGGGAAAATATTTTCCAATGCGTTTTAAATGTATTCTCTAACAAAATAAGGTATTATCTCTTGTTATTCCCTTTTGAAGGCTCTATAAATTCAGATTTTATTGAAGATATGGGATATTGTTCTGAATTTGACTGTAAAACATAAATAAATTACAGTACTCTGACATAAAAAATGTTATGCATTCTGTAATAAACTAAAAATGCATTTCTATGGTAGCAGCATATCAGCTTGTTCTGAAGTGCATGATTCTCAGAATTCAGAAAATATTAGAAGAAATGTGTGTATAGTGGTATAAGTGCTTTTATTTTGAGTGAGAAATTTCCCATTGACTATAATGTCTTCTATATACAAGTAAAATATTAAATAATAACAATATTCTGATTATTTCATAATATGAAATATATACTCTGCTGGTTTCCTAGGGATGCCCTAATAAATTATATGGATTTAAACCAACAGAAATATAATCCCTCACAATTGTGGAGACTAGACTCTATAAATCAAGGTGTTGGCCAGACCTTGCTCTTGCTGGGTGCTCTAGGGGAGCTTCCTTGCCTCCTCTAGCATCTGATGGTTGTTGACAATCCCGTGCAATCCTTGGTCATATGTGCAGCACCCCAATATCTGCCTCTGTTGTTACATTGTGTTCTCCTTGTGTGTCTGGGATTCTGTGTCTAAATATCCATCATCTTAGAAGTCTCTGTGTGGACATGACATGAATTTTAGGGAAATATTAATCAATCCTGTACATGTACATACTGAGATCCCAAAACCTTGGGATCTATGTGAAAAGTCAATCCAAGTTTCTGCTAATCTTATTTATAAGAATATAAAAAAGAAGGATAAATTTAGAGGATGAAAGCTTAAATAATTGTGTTTGCAGCATAATCTAGTACTTTGGAGTTTTGAAATATATAAAGCAAATTAATAAAATTATAATGCATTGTGCTTTCTAATGTTGGAAATGAATTATAATAGTAAAAGAGGAAACATTTTTGTAAGTTCAAAAATAAAAAAGTTTGAAGTGTTTCTTAATTATATAAATTTAATTTAGATAACCTATTCTTAAATACTCTTTGTTCTAAATTGGTGTAGACAACTATTTTATTAAATGGAACTGATCAAACTTTAAAATATATATCACTATGCCATTGACCGACCTGACATGTTTCATTTTCATGAGCGTATTAGAAGATATTTGTTACAATTAGTGTTTTAAAGAGAGAATTATTCCTGTCAATTACATGTCAACTTTGGTGTATGGAGTTCTGAGAGAGCTAGAGAAAAGTTATTTATATGTCTTGTCAAACATACCAACAAAATTCACTCCATGTCTGAGTGATTGGCACATGCCAGTGGCAGATATTTTCCCTAGAAGAATTATTTTTTTTGACAAATTTGGAATATGGCAGTCAATATACTACATTAAAATAAAAGTTCTCTGTGAAATTTTAAGTTTTTCAAATAATTTTTTTATCCATGAAGGAAAAATGTTTGAAGTTCAAAGAAAAAGTTTCCCCTAAACAGCAAAGTAAAACTAAAAGTCATTTTTCACGTTTTAAAAATGTCTACAAAGTATGGCATTTATGTAACTGATAAAATTGGCATTTATATATTTGATGATACTCTATCCATTTTTAGTACACTATCATCAATTATTTCAAAATCAAATATTGAAATATTATTTCAAAATTTTACATAAGTGTTTGAATACTGGAAATGGGTGCATTTTAATATGGAAAAGAATAAGCCCAGGGGGCCCAAAGAAGTTAAACCCCTTATCTGTAGATATTTTTCCACAGGTAGTGAAAATCAGGAAAAATATAAGAATATTGATCAGAATAAAGGCTTTGGAGACTTAATAAGACAGAAAAGAATGATATACAGGGACTAAGGCCTAAGAATACTATAGATGTGAGCACGGCATTTGAGACCACTTTTTGCAGTGTTTTTCTGGTGACTCAAAAACCAGCAATGTAGAGGTCACAAAACTGAATGAAACTGCACTCTTCTACAGACAGCACAGAGGTTTTCAATCTTGGCAATATTAAAGTTTTTACTTCATGTTTCTGTGTTGTGAGGACTGTATGTGCATTGAAAGATTTTAACAGTATCCCGGGTCTCCACACCGGGATACTAGTTCCCATATCTACCTCTGCTAGGTATAACAATCAAATTGTATCCAGGCAATGCCAAATACTCTTTGGGAACAAATTTGTAGCCAATAGGGAACTACTTGTCCAAGGAATCTAAAGTTTAGTCTTCCAAACTAAAACTAAACTTCCAAATAGGAATTTCCTGGTAAATGTCCCAGGCCTTTAACTAATATTCTGAAAGATATTCTTAGCAATCTAATTGTAAGCTAGAAATCTGAAAGCACTTTGCCCTGACAGGGTCTGAAGTCTAACTTTCAAATATTTGGGTCCCTGAAATTTCATTAAGTAATACAAGTGTGTTAGTGTGCCCAGTGTCTGGAGAAGGAAACCTAATCTTATCATCCTGGCCAGAAAATTTGTTCACAAATTTTTATATTCATTATGCATTATTTATTCAAATGAAACAAGTATTCCACAGGAATAGATTTCAAGAGATCCTACAAGGCCTGTATTTTATAAAATAGAGTTATCACATATAAACTTTTAAATATATGTGCACAACATTTTAGTTAAAGGTGAAATTTCAAACTTGCCTACAAAATTGGAAAATATCAAATTAACAAAAGGTAACAAAATTAAAATTAGAGAAGTGGGAATTCAGGTCAAAAGCCCTTTGAGAGGCATCCCAAAGTGGTAAAGCTGTGGGAAATATAAAAGAAGGTAAAAAGGTATGGAGTATAGCAGACTCTGCTTTTATTCAAGAGGAGTAACAAGGAACACATTTAGTCAGCCTCTTCACTCCACCCTTGCCTGAAACAACAACAAAAGTAAGAAAAAAAGAAAATATCGGTATTCACTGAAACAACGTTTAGAGACATCCCATCCATAAAGGATGAGGAAGAGGTTGACTCCTTGCTCATCTCTCCCCCAGGGAATGGGTCCCAACTGATTTACCAGTTACATTGATGCCATCCACCTACCACAGCAAATGAAGCAATTCTTGTTAATGAGACATGAAGAGGAATCTGATGGCAGATGCATCACAAGCCTTTCTGTGGTCCTGAGGAAGACACACAAACTAGCTTCCCTGTTTCTTTTATGAACGTGATGTCAGGAAATGTAAGATGCTAGAACAATGAAAGTACATAGCCTGAGAATAAATGTTGGTAATCAAGGATAGCGAAGAAAACAAAATGGAAGGAACTCAATCATTTGATGATTTTTTTTTTAATTTTCTGAATTAATTCATTGTGATTACCTGCTGGGTCTATAATATGACCCTATTTCTCATTTTTTAGGTCATATTTAGTAAAGTCCTCTACTATATGTGGCTGAAAACATCTTAGTATGATTATCCAAGTTCCATAAATGTGAACCAATATTCAATATTAATTAAAACCAGTCTCTAAAACCTTCCAAAGATACATAGCATATATCTTTAAGTAGAATATTTAATCCGTGTCAATATTTGTGTGCTTCCTAGAAAAAACAAGTAGCTTCCAAAATCCTTAGAACTAATCCCAATGATTGTAGTCAGACATTTTCCAAAATCCTTTTAAATTCATTCCTAGAAATAATATTTGTAAAACACCGATATTATCAAAACAACTTTTTATTTGAAATTCTTCAGTGGTTTTGTACTAAAAAAGCTTACCCTAACCTGTGTGCACAGAATTTCATGAGCAGATATTCCCCTCTAATATCATTACCTATCTTTCTCTGTTAAAATTGTTTATTTTCAATATAGTGACTCTAGATAAATTATTGTAATTAGTACCTTAACTTTGTCATAATTTCCTGCTAAGAAGAACTCAAGCTTTTCATTCCCTTATGTCTAGTATGTGCTACTCCATGTATCTGAATTTCAATAGTTCAAAGAGTTTTTGTTGGTTTTTCAAGAAAGTCATTCTATATGTTTATTACATCACTTTCCATAAACCTCTTTCACCAGAGAATGGTATGGAGTATAATACTATATTCACACATGCATACCTATGTTTATGGGAGTACAATTCATAATAGTTAAATCTTGGAAGCATCCTATATGTCCATCAATAGATGACTGGATAATAAAAACATGGTATTTATACTCAGTGGAGCAGTACTCTGACATAAAGAAAAATAAAATTGAGACATTTGTGTGTAAATAAATGGACTTTGAAACCATAATGTTAAGTGAAATAAATCACATACACCAAATTAAATATCACGTGGTTTCTCTTGTACAAGAAGCTCAGAATAGAAATAAAGATCAAAATTAAAGATAGCTAACAGGAAACAGGGAGATGGATCTTTTGCAAAAGGGAAAGATTTTGCATAGGAAGGGTGATAGGAGAGAGGGAGAGAAGAAGGAAATGAAAAAAGAATTAAGATGTGTCATGTACATGTATCAACTCCTCATGAGGAATTCAATCATTATGTAGTTCAAAAGTGTACAAATAAAAATTTAAATTGGAGAAAATATAATACTTAATTGATTGTATCTGTTTAGTTAAGTACCCTTTTCTCTATTGAAGAAGAACTAATTGAAATTGAGCTCAGTGGGAGCAAACCATTCTTGTTTTGTTTCATTTTGTTTTTTCTGACCAAACCCCAGATTAATACATGAAATAAAGTAGTTTTCTAACTCATTGTTTAATAAATCTTTTACCAATTTTCACCAAATAATTTGAAACTTTTAACTTTAATGTTAATAAAGTATTGAAGGAAAGGTTTTCTCTCATTTTCCAAATATTGTTATGGTATACAAGAAACAAGCTTCAATGTTTATAATATTTTCACTGTTAAAATAATTTAGGTTAATAATGTAATGAAAGCTATTGAAGAATATGGATAATATTAAAATAGTAGAAAGTTTAGACTGTCAAAGAAGCCCTGTGTTTGGTCTTAACTGCAAACATAATTTTTATGTGATTTAGGTATACAATTTGAATCTTAATTTACATATGCATATGAAGATAGGATTACAATTATGTAAAATATTACTATGAGAATAAAATAAATTTTGTTAAACTCCACTGTAAATGATTCATAGCTTTAAATAACATATCAATTTATTAAATCTTACTCAATATGCAATTAAAGTAATTTGTCAGAGGCTGTATCCTTTGTGCTGATTTAAGCTATATTTATTTGAGCTCATACAACACATTTATAAAGAACCCATTTTCATTGACAAGAAACCAGCAAAGCTATTTAAAGCCATTTGTATCTATACTGTTCTCTGCTTTAACTTCTCTCCAAATAACAGTAAGGTCATAGATTTTACAAGTACCAAATTGTAGAAAGGTTATTTTCTCTAAACTGAACTTACATTGATTTGAGAGTAGAAGAATTTTCTTTCTACTAGGAAATAGTGCAAAGTAGTGAACCTACTTCTATAATAAACAAGTCACTTTGGAAAAGCTAGATCCCTCGGAGAATTCATGAGTCATATATAATGCAACATTAAAAACACGACCTTAAGAACAACACTGTATAATAATAGTGTTAAAATGTAGTTGAAAAGGTGTGTGCTTTGTTCAGTTCTGCAATATGGAAGCCCTGTTCAATAGCATTTTTTCAAAGGTGGAAATGTCCTATATCTTGAGCACTTGGAATAAGGCCAGTGTGACTGAAGATTACATGTATATTTAATTTAGTGCATACAAATTAATTTAAATGCTACTTTCTGCTAGAAGCTACTGTATTGCATAGCAGACATCTTGAGATTTAATATGGAAAAAGAAAAACAAGTTGTCTGAGCTTGAAAATTACTAAGGAGTCCATTATGCATGCCCCACTAAGCTCTCAGTGGAGAGAACTGACAGTCTTGGAACTCCTAATAACACTCTCAGTAAAAACAAACAAAAAATTAGAAACAACTCAGAACTGAAAAATTTCATAATTCTGATTTTATTTTTATATCTATCTTGTGTTCTGCAGATGCCATCTGGATTATGAAATACCAAATTAAAATTACTGGAGAACAATTGTGTTTATACTATAGAAACTAAGTGTTTTACCTCCATTTGCATGTACCTAAAGATGCATAAAATGAATACATTTTTCTCCTAACTAGATATAAAAAGGGCAATTATTATGATTGACAAAAAATAAGCATTTTAAGAGCACTAAATTTTATAGATATTGAAATACTACTGTATTCATGATACTATAGCAATTTATTGGCCATGAAATTAGTTGATAAAATATTAATATATATCTATAACAAAAATTAAATGAAAACATCATAAAAGTTAAGGAAAATTAAATGCTACAAGAAAGATTATCATGTATACTTTTTAAAGTTGGATTTGAGTTTATTCCAATTGTTGAAATACAAACTTTCCAGCAAAAAGTTGCATATTAATAGACATATAAAAATTAGAATAGACATATCCAAAAATAATAAATTTGTACTACAATCAGCAACAGGACAGTAGCATTTTGGTTCCCATCAACTTAGAGGATTAGTTTTTTTAGCAAACTGTGGGTGTCCCTTCATTTTCATGTAGAACACATGGAAAGAACATGAAAATATAAATAAACATGATAAGATTGGAAAATAATCAAACTTAAGATACAGTAATAAAATTATGACTGACATTAAAAACTCAGGGAAAGTTTCTACTACCAACTGAAATATACTATTCTCACTATAAACACTTCTCTCATATTAACTTCAACAAAATTTAAAGAATATTAAAAAAAAAGCAGTGTCATGAAGACACTAAAGAGTCAAGAACTTTGTGTAGATTTGAAGAGAAACCAAAATTTGAAGGAAGAATTTTCGTGTGGAGTTTGCTATTAATTTGCTTCTTTCTCCTTATATTGTATTTTATGCATTGTCCCAAGTTTGGCTCAAGTAATGAAAGATGCAAGTGTAAATTAATCACACGCACACACACTACACACACACACTCACTCTGAGAAAATATTTTTCTGGCTGAAGGAATGGTGAAAGAGCCATTATAATCTGCACCATCTGAGGAGAAACTTTGTTTTATTTATTTTCCACATTTTAACCTCTTGAAAATCTGAAAACATTTCTTTAAGTGTATCAATCATGTGAGTTGTACCTGTAGACTGTAAAAGAATGATTGAAGAAAACTGCAGAAGGAAATCCTCTAGCCTGGTTTATGATTTAATATATGTTCTTCCTAGTTCACAAAACAAATTGTGAATACATGAAACAGAACCAAAAGAAGCTTACAAAAAGCTAATAGAGGAGAACTATGACCTACAGCACCACTCATGTCTCAAACTAGCTGTGCAATGGCACATGTACTTGGTAGAGCCAAGTAATTTTACAATGGTTTTGATAACTGGACCAGCCCTTAAATCACTGTCTATAAAAATGTCAATCCTGAGGTAATAAAATGAATATATAACGTGCTCTAAAGAATTTTGACAAATGTGGACTCTCAAAATATATTTAAAATTCCCAAGATAAAATACAAGAATACTAAATAAGGGAATGGAATTAATATGAGAAAATTTAAAAATGGAAACAAAGTCTTTGTAAATAGGGAGGGATAGAGGGGTTGAAGGGAGGGCAGGGGAAGGGGGAAAAATAAGAACCAAGAGAGATTATGTAAAGGTGAAAATTTCCAATGATGAATGTCATTATACTGTACACCTCAAATGTACCAATAAAATTAATTAAAGAGGCAATAAATAAATACATAAATAAATATATAAATATTGCATGTCACACCTTGAAGCCCACCAGGAAATTTTAGTTTTATCTGTAAACAGCCACACATATTTTAAAGTATTTAAGGATATCATATACATCCTACAGATTTTAAGAGGGAAAGAAAATAATTTAGAAAAATGTTCAAAGAGGAAGTAGTATTTGAGAAAAGTACTGAAAATAGTCAGGGAGGGGTTAATTGCTTTTATATCAGTGGACTGTCAGTCCCTGTGAAGAAGGAAATGTGAGGTAAATGTAAGTAGGCAAACAAGCAAAACCCAGTGTATGATTTAAAGATTTATTAGTCTTCCTGACTGAGTGGCAGGACAGAGGAGAAAAAAGAGAAAAAATGTTGAAAAGATATATTGCCTCCATGATTGAAAGAATCTCAAATAATGAAAGCATTATTCAACAAACAACATTGAAAGTCTGGCCTAAAATGTGTTTGGGGGAAAATATCTTTGGTGTTATATGGTATGAGCCACAAGTAGATAAATGACTGAAGAAATAAGAGGAACTTTGTATGTAAAAACATGAGAATTAAGTTTCACTTATGAGTTAAATACATTCATACACAGGTAAAAGTTAAAAATTATACTTAAAAGTAATCTCCATATATTTTCCATCCATTGTATAAGCACAAAAACCATAGGAATAGATTCAATAACTGAGGGATATTTTTCATTCCTTCCTTTACACAATCAAAGTCTTCTGAGGAAACTGTCACCTATCAGAAATATAAAGATCCCAAAATGTCACTGGAAGGACTTGTAAATATATGGGCAGCATTAGTAGCATACCCCGTTTCCACGTGAAGTATATTTTAATACATACAAGTGGAAAGTCAAAATTCAAAGATATTAACACTACAAATTATGGTGTATAAAAATTGAAATTTTCTTAACATTTCTATGCATTATGTTCATCAACTCCTGATAAACAGAACTGAAACTTGGAAACATTTTTAAGGTGTTTCTAAGAGAAAATGAGGATCTATATTTGAAAATATAACTCAGGGAGTGATATTTGTTTTCAATTTACTTTTGTAACCCAAGCTCCCCTTCAGTTTTAGAACTTTCCAGGAGAATGAAATTCTATCAGCAAATACATAAAGACAGAGGTATTACACAGATTTTGAATTAAAACCCACTGTATGGGTGATATGGCTATATAATCATTTTATTTAAGTACAAATTGCTTATCTAAGTAACATCAATCCCCTGGGAGTTTACTTTTTTTAATTGTTAACTAAATATTAAAGACCTGAGAAAATTACACATTGTGCTTTCTCACAGCATTTGATATCTGACAGTTATATTTTCACAAATGTTAACTGAAACATACTGATCAATATATATTCCAAACATGAAAGACATGGAAAGATTTTCTTTCTCCATTGATTACGGATTGCTGGGAAACTTATATTGCATTAAAAATACTTGAATGTAAACTAACAATGAAAATCTAATGTACTTCACCCATTTAAAGATCGTCAAATTAAAAATTCCAAGTTGATAATAAAGAATATATCAGAGCTGTATACATTATAATAAATTACCTTGCATTATATATGGTGTAAGGCTTAATGTTTAGATTAAGGGTAGATATTGACCGAATTAATTTATTTTATCTACCAATCTGTCAACATGACAATAAACTATTTCAAATTGAGAAGAAAACTGGCTCATCTATTGTAAAATTGAAAAATGTATGTTTAAGTTTTATTAATTTTATTGATCAAATTGAAGATGACATTGCTAATTATGTCTGATTTCTTGCATGCATTCAACCACAGAAAAACCCTGCTAATGATCGCTGTTGCCTGCAGCACCATAGAAGATGATTCACCAGTGAATGCAAGGAATTCACGGCAAATCTCTTATCTGTGGTCTGTCACATCTACCACTTCCATAGGAAAAAATAAATGGCATTTTCCCTGATACCTTCCAAAGCTTGTTTGACTTCTCTTGACAGCATTTTAACTGGAAACCAGCTGGCAAAGTATTCTTGGCAAATATCATTCACACATTTTTCCTGAGCAGGTGAGAGAAGTCAGGGGAAAAGGCAGGAATTGTGCTGAAATGATATGAAAGTATGTGCACACTGACTCTGTCAGAATGGAAGAAGAGACGAGACATTTGGCTTCTATTCCTGATGATCACATTTAGGAAAGAAGGAAAATATTTAAATGCTAAATTACCAGTTACATAAACAGATGATCTGAAATGTTACTGGAAAATATGAAATCTCAAGCAAACTGAATTGAGGCATTCTTCCCAAGGCTGAATATGTAACAGAGTCACTGGAACTGAGTACTGGGAAAAACATGCCCTGACATGAAGTACTCTGGTTCCAGTCCTCAGTCCCCTGCTTTACCTCCACATTTATCAGTTAATTTTGTAAGCATAGTTTTTACTGTGAAGACAAATAGGACTAGAATAAAAACAATGTGAAGCCTAAACAATAAAGATGGAGGGAGAAAATAAGAGGAGAAAAGAGAAAGGAGGAGGAGAAACAAGATGTGAATAAGAAAGGGGAGAGAGAGAGTTGACAGATTGACAGGGAAAGGACAGAAAATGATAAAGAATTGACAGAGAAATATATATGAGGAAAGTAAGCAAAAAAGCAAAAGTATATATACAGAAAAAATCAGTTATTTTCAATAAAATATCATGTAGTCTCTTAATTTAGGCAGGCTCAGAACTGTTAACCTGATATATTGACTTTAGAGGGTGCATGGAAGAGTGTTGCTGAGGGATTTCTTGAGTACTAGTAGTTGTGTCTTTATCTGAAAATTGCAGCACCAGTAGTGAGGAGATCAACATTTTGCTCGGATCTTCTTTGGTATGGTGTTGAGTTAGGTCTTGGGAATTTTGTTCCTTCCATTCTTTCTCATTTTCTAAATTGAGTTCTTTAATATTCTTGATTCTGAAACATCTAGTTTGCTTTCTGGTAAATTCATTTCCTAATTAAATTCATTTCCTAATTAAGTTATATAAGAAAAGCTTCTGATTAACATAAAATCAGAGTCCTATAAAATATCGCTGACATTCTTCACAAAACTAGAAAGTGAAATCTTAAAATTTAGATGGAAAATTTAAAAACCCAGAATAGTGAAAGCAATCCCAAGCAAAATAGAGTAATACTGGAGGTATCAAAATAACTGATATCAAAATATATTACAGAGGCACGGAAACAAAAGCAGAGTTGTACTGTCATAAAAATAGATACAGACTAGAGGGATCACATAGAAACGCCAACACTCAGATACAGCCATCTACTTCTTGACAAAAGTGCAAAAAATATACATTGGAAAAAAAGACTTTCTCTTTAACAAATTGTACTGGGAACACTGGATAACCCATATGTAAAAGAGTGAAACATTAATTTTTCCATTTTCCATCTTCTACAAAAATCAACTCAACATAGATCATAAATGTAAGTGTAAGACCTAAAAATTTGAAAGTACTATAAGAAAGAATAGAGGAAGCATTACAAGTAATATGGAAAGACAACTAGAAGAAAATATAGGAAAAGCATTTCAAGATATAGGGACAGACAATGACTTCTTAAACAAAACTCCAATAGTTCAGGAATTAACAGCAAGAATTGACAAACGAAATTGCATCAAATTTCAAAAGCTTCTGCACAGAAAAAGAAATAACAGATCAAATGAAAAACTTACATAATGTGAGAAAAATCTTTGCCAGCTACCCTCTGACAAAGGAATAAAGTCCAGAATATATAATGAAACCAAAAAGTAACACTAAAAGAATATATAATTCAATCAATAAATAGACCAATGAATTGACAATAATTTTCAAAAGAGGTAAAAATGCCCAATAAGTACAGGGAAAGAATGTTTATCATGTCTTCTTTGCATTAAGAAAATGCAAATGAAAACTACATTGAGATTCTATCTCATCCCAGTTAGACTGGCTATAGTCAAAAATATGAAAAATGAAAGTTAGCATGAATGTAGGGGAAACGGAACTCTTGAATACTGTTGATTGGAATGTAAATAAATAAGACCACTATAGAAATCAGTACAGTTTTCTCAAAAAACTAAAAATGAAACCACCATATAATCCAGATACATGAGTCCCTTGTATATACCCAAAGGAATCAAAGACAATATATCCATAATGTAGAGATAGCTACTTTCTTGCCCTGTTTCTTACAGCACAATACACAATTGTCAAGTTATGAAATCAGCCTAGGTCTTCCTTAATAGATTAATGGATAAAGAAAATGAGGTTCATATACAAAATATATTATTGTATTATGGCTATATTATCCAACTGTAAAGAAGGATGAACTCATGCCATTTTCAAGAAAATGGATGTTAACACATCATGTTGAGTGGAATAAAACATACTCAGAAAACGTGTTGGTTCTTTCACATGTGGAATCTAGAACAAAATGATGTGAAAGCAAAGGAGAAACTATTAGAGAAGGAGGAAGAGGAGACGAAAAAAATGAGGGTAAAAGGGGAGATGAATAAGATCAAAGAGTGTTTTATGCAAAGTATGAAAATAAAACCAATTATTCTCCTTAATTGATATGGACTAATTAAAAGACAAAAGTAATCTCTTTACCAGAAAATACCTGGGCACTATAGAAACCTGTAGTGGTTGGTTTCCAGTATGCAATTCAGGTCTATCTTTGACTTGTTTCTTTGTATGTGTCTACTTTTATCACCCAGGAACAGAAATTAATTAAACCATGCCCAAATGTAATAGGAAAAAAAGAGTGGGTTGAATTTTAAATGCCTTTGCTCAAAACATGTTTATATATTTCTTTCTTGTATTTGGTCTCCCTATCCCTGTGTCCTTCTAACTATAAGGTTCATAGATTCAGTGGTTGTATCTCCATCCAGTCTCGCTGTTATACTTTTTGGTATGGAATGTTTTATTATAATAATAAACATGTTTTTCCTATAACTGACTGCTTTAGCTAATTTTTAAAAAGTAAACCTAAATCGTATTGTTACTGTAGTAATTAGAGAAGCATTAAAAGAATGCAGTACTGTTTGTTTTTGCAAGGTATTTTTAAACTTTACATCTGTCTCAAGTTTTACATCTATATCAAGTTTTATTTCTAAAACTTATTTTTCAGAATCTTTCACCTTTGGCCAAATATTGGTCAGCACAAAACAATTGATCATCACATATACATTATTATATACATTATTTTATCATTTTCATTTCACAATTAGCATAAGGCTCCAAACTATGTTTTGATTCTTTAGAAAGTATGAAAAACTATCATGTCTTTGATTGATTTTAAATAATTAGAATAAAAAGATCTTTACAAAAAGGTTTTTAGGAAACAGATCTTTTGACATTAGATTATTAAAAATACAATGAGGAACTTTGTGTTCCTATTCTAGGGTAGAGAATAGATCATTGGAAAACACTTCAGAACAGAAGAGAAGAGGTTTCCAATTTTGAAAGGTAAACACACTTGTGAGAACTACTGAGACATACTAACACATATTTCAAGCATAAATATCTATAATTCATATGCTAAATTGATTGCTGAACTACATATTTAGGACTATTCAATAAAAATTAAGATTGAAGCCAGGGGATTTAGCTCAGTGGTTCTGCTGCCTGCCTCACAAGTGCAAGGTCCTGAGTTCAATTCCCAGTACCAAGATTAATACTAAAATATATTTTTCACTCTTTATTCATAACATCCTGTGATCACTTTAGGAATCAATAGAATGGTATAGAAATGCTAAGAATAATATCTAGTGTTAAAATTGTTAATGTGATGAATAGTTGTTAAATATTTAATCCTTAGTAAATTCTCTGTGTAAGAGTTTGCAAATTTTTCTGCCAATTTGAAAAATGGCTAATCTAGAAACATTTGATTCCTTTTCAAGTGCATTATCCAGATATTTTTCAATGCTGGCAACCATGAAAGGAAAGGTAATTTATGATGAATAATAAGCATACAAAACAGTTTTGAGTCACTAACTTTGAAGTTGCATAAGATAAGAAAGGCAAAAAATATGCATTCAGTTTTTATTAAACATATGTTTTGACCTTAAAAGTTGTAATAACACATTCTCTGAATAAGAAATTTGTAAATATATGTCTTATTTTTTGCCTTAGTAAACTTTTGTCTTTTCCTTTTATAAATAAATAAATACCATTTTTATTCTTTTCTATGTGCTTGAAATTATAGAATTAGTATTATATGAAATATTTAATAACTGTACATTTCTTTGAGAAAAACCCTAAACATCACAAAGGACTTCTTTTAACCTGTAGTCGTGTTCTTATTGAACTCAACTTACAGAAATTATCCTATATTTTGTTCTGATTTCTTAAAACTTCAGAACTTGCTATGATCTCTGTACTCAGTATTCAGTCTTTCTTTTATCCATACAGAAGAGAGAAACACAGACACAAATAGAGATACATATGCACAGGTTAAATCACTATGCTTATGAAAAAAGAGAAATTTCTCTTGCATTTCATGAAAGAGGTGCATAGAAGCTACGGTAGAACAGTGGGCATTTGTACAAGGTGAACTGAATTTGCTGTATCCTCTAGCCCAGAATCCAATTCTTTGAGACATGGTTGACAAAAACTGCATTATTTTGGATTAAAACTAGAAACTCCAATTTAAGAAACAAGCCAACTGATTTGTGGAAATAAGAAAGTTTTAGTATTTTCTATTCATATTAAAATGCTAGCTGTGGCCCCATGATTGAAAAAAAACTATTCCTTTAAATTTTGTAAGTTAATTGATCTATAAATTATTATTATTATTATTATTATTATTATTATTATTGGTACCGGGAATCAAACTCAGGACCTTGTGCTTGCAAGGCAGGCATATAAATTATTTTTTAATCTCTCATAAAACAATTGAAAGAATGCATATTCTTAGTTTTGTGATTTTTCTCAGATGATGGACACAAATATACCTTTGTTTCAACCATTTGATAATTTAGGTAAATGGATTAGTAGTATATAAAGATCTGTTCTCTTTATGGTGGGACACAATAGCAAATTTAGTGTGTTCCTCTATTTCCTTTTTTTTGTGTGTCCATTTTGAGGTCAAATCAATTCAGAATTTTCTACATACCAAGAAAGAGAAGAGCTCCTTGACATCTGAAATAATGATTTTTTGTGTTTTTTATTTTATTCTTGATGCATGGCTGAAATATTAAGTTTAGATTTTGGAATTTTTCAGTTGACTATGGGCTGTATTTTTTTTTAAATGGTGGGTGGAGGGAAAGGGGAAAATGTTCAATGTGTTCTGTACATGTACCAGTTTCCTATAATGAATGTGATCATCACATACTGCAAACATGTATTACTAAAAGTCAAAAAATATTTTGCAATTTTAATTTTTTTAATAGTCCATGTTTGCAGTACATAATGATTGCATCTTTTGTGGGGAGTGTGTACACATACATAACATATTGTTTAGCTACTTGATGAAGCTCCTGACTTCCAGAGGATGCTCCCAACCACCAAAGGTTA
This sequence comes from Heterocephalus glaber, assembly GCF_000247695.1. The sequence goes on from NW_004624867.1 coordinate 4,349,781, forward strand.
GAGTCATCAAAAATGCACATGGGCTCCAGTCCATCCTTGAGGATTCCAATTTATCTTCAAAAATTCCTACTTTGTATATATCCATGTGTGTATATGAAAGATAATAAGGACCTTTATTTATCTTTTTTTACTTGTTTATTCTTTAGCTGTCTATGAAAAAGTAATATTTTTGAGCAATACAAATGATAACAGCTGTTCAAGATCCTGACCAATGAATGTCTACAATTTTAGGTTTTCTTTTGAAAGGAGCCTGAAGCTGTAGAAATGAAGCTGCAAGTTTTCTGTGTTTATTTGCATATAGCTAAGAAAAGACTTTATTGTCACTGTGACAGTGTGAAATATTTTCCTATTTCTGGAGGATATTAAAAGTTCATTAAAATTTCTTATAAAATAAAGGAATTATGTTTTCATTGATTTCTATAACCTAAAAATCCACATATACTTAATATTGAATAGCTTCGCTGGCAGCTGTAGTTCATTCTTTTTACTGCTGAGAAATATTCCAGTGCACAACTTTGCCACAATTTGTTTATACACTTCCTTTTGATGGGTATTCGTATGGTTTACAGGTTTGGGCTACTATAAATAAAACTGCTATGGATATGTATAAGTCTTTGTATGGAATATGCTTTCTTTTCTTTTGGGTTAATGACCAAGAATAGAATGCCCCACTGTATACTCATTGTGTATTTAAATTTAAAGAAATTATTATTTTCCTAAGCAATACTTTATAATGTCACCATCAATTTATAGGAGTTTGGGTTGTTTTACATCTTTACCAGCAAGTTCCTTATAATTGAGTGTTGAGTATTGTTTATATGTACTAAAGTTCTTTTTAAGTTTATGTAAATTGGAAACATATTATCTTTCTTCTACATCAAGACGTGTTATGCCTCCAGTTTTCATTCGTTTTTTCAAGATAGGTTTTAGGATCCAGGGCCTTTTGTAATTCCATTTGATATTTTAAGGTTTTTAAAAGAATTTCTGTAGAAATACCATTGGGATTTGGGTATGGATTACATTAAATTTGTAGACAGCTTTGAATAGTGTGGACATTTTAATATTTTCTAATTATTTATGATTCAGTCTCGGGAAATTATGTTTCTAGGAATTTATATGATTTGTTTAAATTATATAACTTAACATATATATGCTTACATACAGTTGTTTGTACCATTTTCATGCTCTCCTTTGTATTTCTGTGCATCATTTGTAATATCCAATCTTTCTCTTCTGATTTTTTTCATTCTTTGTCCTTCATTGAAATCTAAAGCTAAAGATTTGTTAATTTCTTTCCTTCTGTTAACTTTGGCTTTAGTTGTGTTTTTTTTCTAGTTTCTTAAGGAGTAGAGTTATGTAGTTTGTAGTTTGCTGTTGATTTAGATTTTTTAAATGCAGATATTTATTACCAAAAATTTCCCTCTGCTTTTGCTGCAGTCTATAAATGATGACATATATATTTCTATTTTAATTGGTCTCAAGATATTTTGAAATTATTTTTTGATCTATATTTGAACACACAGGCTCTTCAAACATGTGTTGTTAAAGTTCCACATATCTGACTTTTAAAATTTATCTCTTATTGATTTATACTTTCTATTCTTTTGTGAAAAATGTCTGGTGTAATTTTTATTCTCCTTAATTTGCTAAGATTTATTTTGTGGACTAACATTTGATCCAATCTAGAGTACACTTAAACACAATATAGTAATTCTGGTTTTCTGTCTGTGAGCTTCATTTCTTCTGCACTGTTAAGCCCACTCTTTGTTTTGTTAACTTTCACCCTGGATTATCTTGTTCATGGTAGAAAGTAGGCTTTTGAATTTCCCTATTATTGTTTTGCCTCTTTTCATTTTCAATACTGTTATTATTTGTATATTTAAGTATTCTAATGGTGTGTGTATATATATATATATATCTACATAGATATAGATATAGATACATATATTTACACTTATTATGGCCTCTTAATGAATTGAATGCCTTATCATTATATAATGACTTTTTTTCTTCTGGGACAGTTTTTTTTTTTTTCAGTTTTTACCCAGTACTGCTTTCTTTGGTTTACTATCAGCATGGGACATCTTCGCCATCTCCCTTTCATTTTTAAATCTTAAGTGAGTCTCTTATAAATAACATATAGTTGGGTATTACTTTTTCATTCATTGGGCTGTATCTTTTGATCATGGAGACTAATCTACATATGTTTAAAATAATTAGTAATAGGACTTACCTCTGCCAATTATACAAAAAAACTATATTATTGATGTCACATCTGTTTATATTTTTATTAACATTTTAAGCATTATAGTTGTGTTTAATACTTAAAGTCTTACAGGTTTTGTACCAAAATTAAAAGTGGATTTTACACCACCATCTCTGTATTGCAATATTCTCCATTTGTCTATATATTTATTTTTACTTGTTTTTATTTTATTGTTTACTTATATATACTCACAAGTTAAATATATATATATATATATATATGGAGAGGGGTTTGAGACAGAGTCTCACTATACAAAATGAGGCTTGCCTTGAACTCACTGTGTAGCCAGGCCTTGCTTAGAACCCACAGCAATTCCCCTACCTCAGCCTCACAAGTCTTGGGATTAGAGGGATATACCACCATGCCTAGCTTACTAGTGAGTTTTAAATATTTATATGTTTTGTCTTTCTATTAGCATTCTTTCATTTTAACTTAAAAAATTCCCTAAGGTACTTATTATAGGGCTGGTCTAGTTGTGACCAACTCTCTCAGGATTTGTTTTTTTAGTAAAGTTTTTATTTCTCCTTCACTTATCAAGGATATTGGTTGGGGGGGGGGTTGTACATATGGCTGCTCTGCTGAAACATGCAGTTAGTGGGATCATAAATTCTCAGCACCAGTAAGAAATTAAAGAGGTGGAGTTTAAATAAAGGAAGATGGTTTATATGGAAAAGAGAAGAAAGACAACTACTCTGGAAGAGCAGGGGACATCAGAAAGGCTAATAACTCCAAACCCCTGTCCCTGGCTCCTTTTATTTAGGACTAGTGATTCTTCCCATCCCCTATGCGTGCATCTGGAACTTGTCAAAATCTGAGTGGATCTCTGGCTGTCTTTGACTCTTACCTGGGGACCTCTTCTACATTCTTTCAGGCCATGTTTCATTGTGTCCAAGGCAGAAACAGAATAGTCAAAGGGCATGGTAGAGGAAAGTTGTTCAGCACATCGTTGCCAAGAAGCAGAGAAAGAAAGGAAGATGTTGGGGGTGGGTGGGGGGAATGAAACCTTCCAGGTTAGGCCCCCATTGATCCACATCTAACCAGGCCCCATCTCCTAAAAACATAGTCAGCCATGGCTGACACAGTCACATCAATAGACTCATCCAGTAATGAGTATAGGGCCCTCGTGATCCAATGAACTTCCAAAAGCCCTATCGCTGATTGTGTGAGATATGGGGTGATATTTTAGATTAAACTATAACAATCCCTAATAGTTAGTCAATCGCTCATTCACAAATATTTCTTAACTATTAGTAGAGATGGGATTAAAAGTGAAAGCTTAAAGTATGGGGATAGTTTTGTGCTTCCTCAGTTGTAGCCAAAGGAAGGTAACTAATGAATATTTTCTTTCAAGCTCTTTTCAGCTCCTCATGGATAGATATTAGTGGAAGTTGAACAGAGGAGAAATTAATTGTGAAGTATTTTCTGATGATGACTAATACCCAACTAATTCTTGTCTCACAAGATATCCACATTCCAGTACCAAGATTGGGAAAAGGTTGTCTGATGTTATCTAGGATAGCTACATACCTTCCAAGAAAGAAAATCAAGTATAAGTTGTGAGCTGTAAATAATGGAGGCTTTTAAGGTGCATCTAAATATTGTAAACCTGTTAGTGCTATATAGAACATTCAGCAGGGAACTTTGAAATAATAATTATTGATGTGAGAATCCTAACAAATTTCAATTTGATCTACATAATTCTAAACCTCTCCTCTAAGCAAAAAGTGTAATAAAAGGAAATAAAAGAAATCTTATAATTACTACTCTAATAATCTCTTTCGTTAGACACAGAGATACATTGCCTAGACACCCTTCAAGGAAGAATTCTCTTGTGTGTCCCAGGTAATGCCATGAATGACTTTGATAAGACTGCATCAGCTCTCCTGCAAAGCACTTAGCACAGGCAAATGTAACTACTCAATGAATTTAGCCATTCTTTCTTTTTATCATGGCACCTAACAGACATCCAAATCCTATAACAAGCTCCATCTACACCTTGTTATTGACACTTCATAGGTCCTTTTGGAATATGGTTTCTAATTTTTAAGTAATACATTATAATCATCTTCATCTTTGTTACCATCATCAAAATTTTTTCTACAGTTATGATTCTGGTGACCTTTGGCGGGTTTAGAATACAGAGTTATATGATAAAATTTGCAAAGTTTTTTTAAGGTTTAAAATTCATATAAGTAGATAAGTCCTCCCCTGACCACAAATTATACCATATTTATACTCCAAAATATCAAACATCCATTTTATTTCTTCCCTTACATTTTTTCCTCTCCATTGAATTCAATCTATTTTTAAATTAATGTCCCTTTATTCTTTTTTTTCCAAGATCCTGAGAAAATACCTGAAACAGTGTAATCACTAATTCATTTGTAAATGTGTGATTTGACAAATAACTGAATGAATATACTTGAATTACCTCTCAAGATTTTTATTTTGAATCACTAAATATATTTGCTAAAGAAACTGTTATCCAAAACAGTCATTTTAGAGAACAATGTCAGATATTTCAAAGGCAAGTGTTATTATCTATTTTTTTATTTTGTAAGCTTATTTTTCACTTCTATATTTTAATGTTAATATGTCCATTCTTTGAGAAAGTAGTATTTTTAATTATAAATGTATTATTCAATCATATGAAAATGTCTTTTATCATGAGTGTGTGTGTGTGTGTGTGTGTGTGTGTGTGTGTGTGCGCTTTGATAGAGATAGACAGTAGACAGAGACTCTTCAGTCAGGGAGAAAGACACTGAATCTGGGACAATACAACTCAATAAAATACAGTGACTAAATAACAGTTAAGAATAAGAGCTTGGGCTGGAGGTTTAGCTCAGTGGTGCCAGTGCCTGCCTGGCAAGTGCAAGGTCCTGAGTTCAATCCCCGGTCCCACAAAAAAAAAAAAACGTTTTTATAAGGGTT
>NW_004624867.1:4357619-4375138 GCF_000247695.1 Heterocephalus glaber
ACACACACACACACACACACACACACACACTGATCTCAGAATGTCAATCAAATAAATACAGGGACATAAAGAAAGAGTGCCTAATGTGCAAACCTGAACAACTCCGGAGAACAAAGTAATTATACTTTCAGTTACAATTCCAAATATGCAGAACTTATCCATGAATTTATAATAATAAGAATAAGTGAATCACCACAGAAATAAATTTGTGAGAATAGATTAAGGTATTTCACAGAAAATGCCAAATAATTAATCTTTTGTTAAGGGATAATGCATAAATTTCCAATCCTTAAATGTGGGTTGTGTATAGCAACTTTTTTTCTAAAGGATTCAGTATAAATGGAGAGGAAAAAATGAATATATTATAGTGCAGAAACTTACACACACGACCCCAAACCAAGGAGTCAATTTTAACATCAGCAGTCATCATCTTAGTGATATCTAGCCCAGATATGATGTGATGAGAATAGCATTTTATTTAACTCTGTTAGCTTCCTTCTCAAAACTTACTACCCCAGTCTAATCATTAGGAAAATATGAGATATATACCAATTTTCCTATGTGATAGAAAATATTTGATGGATAATTTCTTTTACATACTTCATACTTTTCTTTTAATTATTCTTAAAACTTCTAAGATCATAAAAATAAGAGTCTGAGAAATCCTAAAAAGCAAGAACAGTCTAAGGAGACATGGCTGTTAAATGTAATGTGGTGGAAAAGAAAAGATTTGGTAAAATCTGAGTTAATCTATATAAAGTACAGACATTAGCAAAAAATAATGGATCAATATTGGTTCAAAAATGTGACAAATAGACCTCAAGATGTTAATAATAGTGATGTGCTCATTGATGCTAATAACAGTGGTGTGAAGTTTAGTGGAACTCTGTGTTAAATTCAAAGTAATTTTGTAAATCTAAAACTGATCAAAGGTTAAAAGTATATTTAAAAACAGAATCATTCACTACCATACACCATGCATGAAATTAATTCGATGTTTTCTACACAATGTGAAAGTTAAAATAATGTCTTTAGAAGAAAACAAAAAGTAATTTCACAACATTTTCATAAACAAGCTTCTGGAAAAGAATAGGAAAATCATCAACTATGAAAGAAAAATACTGATAGAGTACAATATAGTTTTGTTAACCAAAGAGAAGATTAAGAAAATGAAAAGGCAAATGAGAGAAGGATGTGTATAGAGGCTATATAAAAAACTTCTTCAGGGCCAGGGATTTAGCTCAGTGGTTCTGCCATGTGTACCGCAAGTGCAAGGACCCGAGTTTGATCCCTGGTACCAAAAAACAAAACAAAAAAAAACCCCAAAATATTCTTCAAGTCAGTAAGGAAAAGACAGACAAGTTGATAAAAAATGAGCAGAAATTGACCAGTAGTATCCACAGTACTGTCCTCAAATGGGAAATAAATATGTGAAAATATATTAATTAATGGTAATGCAAATTAAAGACACAACTGAAATGCTGCAATAATCAACTATATGGTTAATATGAACATGAATAAATAATACTAAATTTTGAAAAGAATATGGCACACTTGGAATTCTCATGGATGGTAAAATATGGCACAAAATGGCATAAAAACTTTAGGAAATCATTTGGCATTAGCTATAAATGTGAAAAACTTATGGCACAACATAATTTTTAGTAAATATAAGAAAAACGGATACCTACTAGCACCAGAAGTTATGTACAAGATATTCCTAATAAAACCATTCCTAATAACAGCAAAATGGATTAAAAAAAGAATTGCGCTCATAAAAATAGGAAAAATTTACACACGAATGTTTGAGATATACCTATAACTATATTTATGTTAAACATAAGCTTTCAAGAATAAGCATTTAAAATAAATAAAGATCAAATGTATAACTCAAGTTACTACATGATATCTGGAAAATATTAACAAAACAGCAGAATAAAATACAAGGAAAGGTATGGTCAGTAAGGTCACATATAGCTTTTGAACTCTGATTTGTTTTCTTAATGAATATATGTTTCCTATTACTGCTGTAATGAATGTCCCCAGTGTGAAATGCTGAAGACAACACAGATTTATAAGTTAAAATTTACGGCAATTAGAAATTTTAAATGCATTTCTGTACACTGAAATCAAGCTGTCAGCAGGACTGTAATCTTTCTGGGTGCTCTAGGGGAGAATCTGCTATCTGCTTTCCTCTAGCATCTAGATACTACCTACACTCATTGGCTCATGACTTCTTCCTCTGTAAAGATGGAAGTGTAACTCTCCCAATCTCTCTCTTCCTGCCTTTTCTTTCTTTCTTTTTCCTTTCTTTCTTCTTTTCTATTTATTTATTTGTTTGTTTGTCTGTTTACTTGCTTATTTAAAGACAGGGTCTTGCTAAGTCTCTACATTGTCCACACTAGGCTCCTGCCTCAGCCTCACAGAATACTGGCCTTATAGACATGCACCACTGCATCCATCTTTCTGCCTATTTCCTACAGGAATGCTTTTGACTACATTGAACCAATAAGATTATTCAAGATAACCTTCACATTTCTAGATTTGTAATCTAATCGTATATACAAAGTTCCTTTCCCCTATAAGATAACATAACCACAAATCATATTTGTGCAGCCATTATTCTACCTCCACAGTGAATAAGAGATATATGCAAAATATGGCAAAACATTGAACTTAGATGAAGAAAAGGAATAGCTATATGGGAGTATTTTATAATATTTTCCCATATACTTGCAATAAGTTACAATAACACTTAAGTAAATAAAAATAAAAATTATACTCTGCTTAGTATTTGGAGATAACTTTCCCTGAATTTCTCCCATTTCTCCATCCTCTGGGGCTTATTAGCAAAGGGCAGTGCAAGAATGTTTCATAACAGCCCTAGAGACTAGAGATAGTGTCTACATAAAGATAGAGAGCATCAGGATTATTTGGAATGGTATTTTTTTTTCTTTTCATCCTGGAAAAGGGATGCTTCCATTCCAAAGTCATACACCCTGGAATTCCTCAGAAATTTGCTTTATGTGGAATCTTTTTCTCTCTCTGGAAGGGAGGTTGAACAGATGTTCCATTCACCTCTCTGTGACCGCTAGATCTCATAGTTTGGGAGTTCCTCTCCTGCAGTGCAGGCCCTGATGCCCAGTTGGCTTCAATGTGTCAGCCTGTGAGGAACTTGGGAGGGAGGAACTGGTACAAGCTTGGCGGTACCATCTCACTAACTTCACAGTTTGCAACTTGATGCTTAGATCTCCATCTCTAGTCATAGATATCATCTCTATTGTACTTTCATGCCATAAAATGGAACAAGAATGTTTCATAAAATTTTTGTTTCCCTCAGAATTACATGTTCTTAAGAATGCATAAACATTTAACTGTAGAAAAACATTTCCAAAATGGTCATGGAAACAATAAAACATGATCATCAGTGAGATTGTCCAAGTTCAGAAATGGTATGTATCATTCATTAGTTCAGATATTTCTTTAACAGACCATTAATTTCCAGAGCCTTTTATCTTGGAATTAAACATTTGTTCCTCAAACAAAAGTAAAAACTTCAGGGACAGTTATAGTTTGTGATAAAGCAGCTCAGTCAGTTCTCTCCCTACACAGCTACTGACAAGTAAACTCAGTTAAAAGTGCCTCAGATATTACAAAATCCAAAACAAATAAACAAAACATAGAACTGTAGTTAAGATTCCCCAATAAATATATCTGAATGAAATAGTTTTCTCCTTAACCCCCAATATAGTAAAACAATTCCACCATTTTCATCAATATTAGTTTTCAGCATTCTTTATCTGTATTTATATATTTGTATATTTATGATTTTTTTTCTGATAGTAGTCTTTGTCTTAATTTATCACAATTTTCATTTGTTTCAATGAACTCTATCACCGATCCTCATCCTAAGGGCATACACATATAGTCTATTTTAAAATGTTTTTGAAAGAAATAATTACAAAAAAACTTTTAATATACTTTCATCAGTATATTTGACATCATCTCATTTTTTTCCACCTCTGTGGCTGCTTTGCTTGTACAAAACTCCATAACATCTTTCATAAAATGTCAATAGTTTAGTATTCCTGATTCTATCTTTCCTCATCAAATCATTACCCACCTAGCCACCAGAATTATCTTTTTAAGAAGTAATTTTTCTTATTTATTCTCTCTGCTAAAATATTTATAGGACCATAAGATAAAGCGTAAGGTCCCCTTATTGATACACATTAAATAACATGGATTGATACCCTGTCGTCATAGTTTTTTTTTTCCTGCTATACTAATAATAACATAATGTACATACATTTATATTTTCTTTTAAGGCTATTTCTCTTGTTTCGGTATTTTTTCTTAGTACATGTTTGGAGCATGTCTCTACTGTGTCCACTTTGAATACATCCCCATGATTGGAACATATTCCATTCTCTTTCTCAGAAGTAGAGTCCAATTTATCCACCACATCCTTCTTCTTCACCACACAAACACACACACACACACACACACACATAAGAAAATGTTTTTGTCACCAAACCCCAAATATTTTGAAGAAAAGAAAGTTAATTCTAATGTGTATATTTGTAATACACAATATACATTTATATCTGTGTACTCAGTCAAAAACATTTTACTATTTATAAGGGGACCAAGAGATGGGGTAAAATAATTAAGATGGCTTATGCATATGTACTATCTCCCCATGGTGAATGTAATCATTATGAACTGCAAACATGTACTAAGAAAAATTTCAAAAATTAAAAAAAATCTCATTACCAAAAGAGCAACAATTAAATACAGATTTGAATATATCAGGAATTGTGCTGAAAGAAGTGCACATGGCCCCATGCTGTATTCTTTACATAATGAACTAAAAATGAAAAGGTAAATATTAAAATCAATTGAACAGTTTGTTTAAAACTATAAATTTCCTCTTCAAGAAAATTTTTAGCTGTTTAAATATCTATATAAAACCCTCATATAATTGAACTATAAACATTTTATTGAAGTTATAAAATAACTTACTTTATACTAATTGCTGTACAAATTAAGTTGTTTAAAATAGTTTATTTCAAGTCAAGAAGCATGTGAAACCACTGGAAAACTCTGCACTAGTATTAAGGAATTTTGACATATTATGCAAAGGGAGGAAAATTTTTAAATAACAAGATTTCTGAAGAATATAATGGAATCATTTATAGTATACATTAACAATAATTTTTACAAAAATCGGTCAACTAGTAATTAAATACGTTTGTTAGCAAAAAATTTTTATGAAAATATAACCCATTGATTTTGTCTTTTCTTCTACTTCATTTCCAAAAAGAAAAAACCTAATTTGTCTATGAATAGGGTTTGCACCTGTTTATGTCCTTCAGGCTCAAGATCAATTGCAAATATTACAATAAAAGATCATATAGAGACTGAAATTTTACTGTTTCATATATGTTCATGAATGAAGTAATGATATTCACATATATGCAAATTTAAATCAGAGTAAGTACAACAATTTTAAAAGAAAATTGATTGTCCTTTCATGTTGTCAAGTTTTCTTCCATCTGTGCATAAAATGAATTGGTATCATAAATCTAGAGCTAGCCAAAAACAAACCCACATATAACATCCTACTTATGCAAATAGAGCATCTGCTGTTACAAGGTGGCCAAAATCTATTTCCAACTAGACTTATCCACCCACAGTACTGTGAGGATTAAGTCAATCAAAACTGTACTCTAATAGAGATATTAAAATATCTTCATATACCCATGCAATATAATTTTCTACAACCTCCTTATGAAATTGTTTTAATTACCTAGCCTATTTGGGTGCCAATTCATATTTTAGTCTACCAATAGGCAACTTCTGACAAAACAAAACAAAATAAAAAACAGAATTTAAAAAATTCCAAACTTTCTCTTTACATTTCTATTACTTTTATAGGTTCTGAAAATGGTAATATAATACTAACTTTTTTACTTTTTTGCCTCAAGTAAAAGCTCTTCTATAAATGATTCAATATGGCTGAATGGAGGGGGAGCCATGTTGGATTTACTCAGAGAAAAATCAACTAAAACCACAAGTTTTCATTGGAAGAAAGGGAGGGACATACACCCTGATACCAAAATCAATCTGAAATAAGAGACTTGTAGTTCAAACAAAATATAGGCATAAGACTTTATTTTGTTTTTAAATGAACCAGCACACATGGCTGCCTGTGGGACCTCCACCTGTACATGGAGCAGGAACTGCCTTTCTGAGAAGTTTCCAAAAAATTGGTAGACAGCAATAGCCTGGCAAACTCAAGCCACACAGGATATATTTGGGATATAAGGACCTTTGCCTCTTTTGCCTACCTCCAGAGGACATTGCAGCCTGGCAGCAAATTTTGCAGGCACAAACAGGAGTGAGTGAAGCTGCTTCATCCCCATGCCCTGCCAGTTTTTGTTTTTGTTTTGTTTTATTTGCCCTGTGCCATAGCCACTAACTGGAACCTCTAGCTACAATAAGGTGAGAAGTGAGACCCAAGGAGCGTTTTGCTGTCTGCACCCTGACAGCAGGGACAGTGAGTTGGCTGACAGCACTCCCCCTGTCCCGCTCCCAGCAGTGTGAGAGAGGAGAGAGATATGTCAGTTGAGTGGAACAAAAAAAGCTGGGGAAGAGCTGGGATGGTCCAACTGTACATGAGATTGGGAGCAGCTTTGGGCTGTTGAGGACACCACACCAACTGGAAGAGCAACATAGAGACAGAATAAGGTGACATGGTCACGTCAAAAAGAGACATCCAGAAATTTTATGGCTGAAGACTCTGGCCCCAGCCCCTACAATGGGAGGCCAAGATCAGCCCCACACCAAGCATTAATCCTACTGCATACTTGGTGGGGTTACCCAGGACACATTCAGGCTCTTACTTGGACACTACCACAGAAATGTGGACATTGGAGGAATTTTATTGTGTATTTGTTTGTTTGGCTTTTTTATGTTTTGGGGGGATATCTAGGTTTTTACTTTTATTGTCTGTTTTTATTTGTTCGTCTTTTCTCTCTTTACTCAACTGTCTTTCTTAATTTTTTTGATATTTTCATGTGAGTGAAGATTATCTCTAGTTTTTCTGGTTCACTTCAATATTCTTTTGCTTTTTCCTTCATTCTTTCTATCCTGTCCTCTTCTCCAGTTTCCCAAAGATTGGATCATCATCCTTTGTCCCTCAGCCTTACTTCTACTATACTTCACTTCAATTATCTCTCTATTTTTCCCTTATCCCTCTTAAATCCCCCCCATAAGGTAAAGTCACTCTACAAAGGGGGAGCTCATGCCATACAAGTTCCTGTTTATATTGGATTTTGTTATATAACTGTAGCTCTTTCTCCTATAGATAAAGATACCAAATTAATAGTTATCAGACTTTGTTTAGTTTCTATGCTGTTTTTCAAGCTATTGTAATTGCTCATTGTACTACATTAGCTAGTGTGTCCCTTGTTGTCATCAGTTTTTCTCCCTTGTATGACAGACACTGTGATTTTCTGTGGTCATAATCATTGCAATAGTCCAGTAGCAGAGCACTGGGTGCTGGCTCAAATAGATAGCAACTTCACATCACTAATAAATTGTGAAAGTAGGATCTTCAGAAAGGCAAAAGGCCAAGAGCCAGCTACACTTAAAAGACATCTCTGAGGAACGGATATTTCCTAGGGAAGCCTCTATACTAGTCATAAAGCTACCTCCTATAAGCAATTTGTAAGCATCAACAGAGAAAATGAATTAAAATTTTAAAATAGAAAATGACAAGATGCAGAAACAAAATGCAATCCCAGATCTCCACCCTACCCAGGACAAGCTCAGGGGACAAAAGAGGGAGGAAATCAGAAACCAACCACCTGAACTTTTTTTAAATGGCAGCAGAAGAAATAAAAAGAGAGACAAATGGGTTTATACACAAAATCAGTTCAGAAACAGTCTCTTAGATTAAAAACAGATTATGATCATAATGAAAGACTTGGTCAGTGAATCTAGAGTACACACCAATTTTTTTAAAAAATGGAGATTATCAAAGTGATGGAATCCATGAACACCCAACATAAGAAGGAAATGGAATCCATAAAATATTCAAACATATATACAGGAGATAAAAAATTCCATTGAAAGTATAATCAGCAGAATGAGCCAATGTGTAGAAAAAATGTCAGATATAGAAGACAGGATTTTGGTTAGCGATCATGAAAAGAAAGATTTCTTAAAAGCAGCAAGGGACCATGAAAAATCAATACAACAACTGGAAGATGATGCAAAGAAAAAATAACATAAAATTGATCAGAGTCGATGAAAAAGCAGAAGATAGCACAAAGAACAATAAAAGAAAACCGGTTCATAGAAGTAGTGGCAGAAAACTTCTCAAGCATGGAAAAAGAATTTGACATACAGATAAATGAGACATATAGAACTCCAATTGTCCATGATCAAAATAAAACTACACCAAGGATTTTAATAATCAAGACACCAGAAGTTGAACACAAGAACAGAATATTAAAAATTATCCTAGAAAAGAAACAAATTATCTATAAAGGAAAACCCATCAGAATCACAGTAGACGTCTCTACACAAAACCATAAGTTAAGGAGAGATCAGAGTGGAACATTTCAAGTCCTAGAATAAAACAACCTCCAACCCAGACTGATGTACCTGAAAAACTATCTTTCAAATTCAATGGAGAAATTATATTTCCATGACAAAGATTAACTGAAGAAATTCATGACCACCAAATCAGCTCTCCAAAATATTCTGAAGGATACTTTAGAAAGAGATAATGAAGACTACAATTTGAAGAACATCAATAGAAAGAATCAATAAGGCAAGGCAAACAAACAGAGGAAAAAACTATGGAATCTACAATAGGAAAATATTATGACAAGGATAGGCCAATACATATCATTTATAAACATCAATGTAAATGGTCTCAATTCACCAATCAAAAGGAACAGACTGGCAGAATGGATCAAGAAAGATCTAATAATATGCTTTATACATGAAACACATTTAACTCAAAAAGAAATTCATAGAATTAAAGTTAAAGGATGGAAAACAATACTCCTTGTGACAAGAAATGGGAAAAAACGTAGAGGCAGATATACTATTTGCAGAAAAAGTGAACTTCAAGCCAAAATTGATCATGAGGAACAAAGTAGGTCAGTACATACTTGATAAGGGAAAACTCCAAGAAGAAAAAGAGATAAAAATCATAAATACATGTGAACCAAATAAAAATCCACTGAACTATATAAAACAAATATTAACAGACATGAATAATCAAATAAGCACTAACACAATTGTAGTGGGGGACCTCAATACTCCCTGTCTCAAACAGACAAATCAACTAGAAAAAAATCAACAAAAAAAATCAGAACTGAACCAAACCTGTGAACACATGGACTTAGTAGATGTCCACAGAGTGTTCCACCCCACACCATCAGAATACTTATTCTCCTTAGCTGCACATGGTATATTCTTCAAAACAGACCACAAGCTAGCTCATAGAACATGCTTAAGGAAATGCAAAGGTATTGAAATTATCCCATGCATTTTATCAGACCATGGTGAAATGTAATTGGAAATCAATGGCAAAAAATACCACAAAAATTGCATCATGAAAATTAAATAACACCCTCCTGAACAACCAATGGGTCACAGATGAAATCAGACATTTTCTATAATTAAGTGATAATGCCGATACAAGGTACCATAACTTATGAGATGCAATGAAAGCATCTCATATGAGGAAAATTTATAGCATTGAGTTCTCACATCAGAAAAACAGAGCAAGCTCAAATAAACAACCTAATGTTGAACCTCAAACTTCTAGAAAAGAAGAACAAGTTAAAGCCAAAGCACATTCAATGGAGGAAATTATAAAGATCAGAGCAGAATTAATGCAATAGAGACTAAAAAAACAAAACAAAGAATCAATGAATCAAAGAATTGGTTCTTTGAAAACCTAAATAAAATTGGCAACGCCCTAGCCAACCATATCACAAAGGGAAAGAAAGATTGAAATCCATGCAATTAACAATAAAAATAGTGAAATCACAAGAGATCCTGCAGAAATCCAGAAGATCATCAACAACTACTTTGATAACTTGTACTCAAATAAGATGGAAAACACAAAAGAATTAGAACAATTCCTACATACATATGGATTACCAAAGCTGAATCAAGAAAAAAAGTTGAAAAAACCTAATATCGGTCAATGAATTTGAAGATGTAATTAAAAACCTATCAATAAAAAAACCTATCAATAAAAAATGTGAGTCCAGATAGATTCACTGCTGAATTTTATAAGAAATTAATACAAGATATTTTGCCACTACTCCTCAAAATATTTAATGAAATTAAAAGGGAAGCAATATTCCCATGCTCATTCCCAGAAGCAAATATTACCCTGATACCAAACCAGAGATGGATCCAACTAAAAATGAAAATTACAGGCCAAACTCCCTAATTAACATAGATGCAAAAATCCTTATAAGATACTGGGAAACATAATGCAGCCAATCATTAAGAAGATTATATACCACGACCAAGTAGGACTCACCCTAGGGATGCAGAGATGTTTCAACATATACAAATCAATGAATGTAATACACCATATCAAGAGAGCCAAGGGCAAAAATCACATGATCATCTCAATAGATGCAAAAAAAAAGAGCACTTGACAAAATCCAACACCCATTCATAAAAACCCTACAGAAATTGGAATATATGGTCTTTATCTCAATGTGATAAAAGCCATCTATGACAAACCAACAGCCAATTACATACTAAATGGTCAAAAACTGAAAGCTTTCACTCTAAAATTTGGAACAAGACAAGGATTTCCACTATCATCACTTCTATTCAGTATAGTTCTAGAAATAATAGCCATAGAAATTAGACAAGAGAAAGAAATAAAAGGAATAAACATGGGAAAAGAAGAAGTTAAATTATCATTATTTGCAGATGACATGATACTTTACATAGAGGACCTCAAAAACTCCACCAAAAGACTTCTAGATTTAATGACTAAATTCAGTTGCATAGCTGGATACAAAATCAATACTCAAAAATCAATAGCATTTTTTTTAGAAAAAGAAAAGTAAAAGTATTATTTGTAGAGTGCAGGGATCTAGATATGTTAATCAACTTAACTTTGTTAATTATATTAAAATTGTGTATTCTTACTGTTTTCTTATCTACCTCCTCTTTTTGAGAAGAATGTATTAAAATATACTATGTTTAGAAATTTAAACAAAAAATCAATAGTATTCCTATACACAAAAAAATTATGAGAGAGAAATTAGAGAAATTATACCTTTCACAATATCACTGATACAATTTTAAATTCTTGAGAATCTAACAAAGGAAGTAAAATATCTCCACACTGAAAACTACAGTACCCTGTAAAAGAATACTGAGGACTATATCAGAAAATGGAAAGATATCCCTTGTTCATGGGTAACAACTACCACATAGTGAAATGGCCATACTCTTAGAATTGTTATACAGATTTAAAGTAATCTCAATCAAAACACCAATAGCACACCTCACAGAATTAGAGAAAAAACCCTAAAATTCATCTGGAACCTAGAGATCTGGAAATCCAAAAACAATTATGGGCAACAAAGGCAAGGCAGGGGCATCACAATTTCTGACTTGAAATTATACTACAGAGCTACTATGATAGAAACAGCATGGTACTGGCAAAAGAAAAATCCCAGCAGGTCAATGGAACAGATTAGAAGATGCAGAAAAAACTCCGAACACACTTAGTCACCATATGTTTGACAAATGGAGCACACACCTTCACTAGAAGAAAGATAGCCTCTTTAGTAAATGCTGCTAGAAAAACTGGCTTTCCACATCCTGAAGACTACAAACAGACTCATGTCCCTTACCATGAATTAAACTAACATCAAAAAGGATCAAAAGTATAAATATTAAAACAGATCACTAAATCTGCTGAAAGAGAGAATAGGTAGAACTCTTGAAGACATAGGGGTAGTCAAAGACTTTATGAACAAAATCTCGATCACATGGAAAATATTACAACAAATTAACAACTGGGATCTCATCTTATTAGAAAGCTTTTGCACAGCAAAAGAAATCACCAACAGTGTGAAGAGACAACCCACAGAGTAGGGAAATATTTTTACCAGCTGTTCTTCAAACAAAGGACTAATATCTGTACTATATAAAGAATTCAACAAATAGGGGACCGAGGATTTAACTCAGTGGTTCTTCCACCTGCTTTGAGCTCCTGAGTTCGATCCTCACTTCCAAAAAAGAAAAAAGAATTCAACAAATAGTATTCACAAAATTTAAAGACTCAATCCAAAAATAGTCATCTGAAATGGACACTTCACAGATGAAGAAATGCAAATGGCAAATAAATATATGAAAAACTGTTAAACATCACTGGTCATTTGAGAGATGCAAGTTAAAACATCACTGAGATTCCATCTAACTCCAGAAAGAATGGGTATTATCAAGAAATCAACCAATAGCAAATGGTAGTGAGGCTGTGGGTAAAAAAGAACTCTTCTCCACTGTTGATGGGAGTGAGGACTAGTACAACGACTGTAGAAATCAGTGTGGAGACTTCTTAAAAATCTAAAACCAGAGGTTTCATTTGACCTAGCTATTCTTGGTATCTTTCTGAAAGAGTTAAAAGCATCATACCACAGTTATATATATGCACATCCATGTTTATAGCAGCACAGTTTGTTATAGCTATTGCTATATCTTGGAAACAGCTCAAATGTAATAGCTATGTCTTGGAAACAGCCCATCAACTGATGAGTGGATAAAGAAGGTGTGGTGTTTTTTTTTTATATATACAATGGAGTACTACTCAACCATAAAGAAGGATAAACTGAGACATTTATAGCTACATGGATGCATTTTGAGACCATACTCTTAAGTGAAATAAATCAGACACCCATGTGTAAATATCATATTGTTTCTCTGGTGTGAGAAACCAAAAGTGTAAATAAGGACCAATATGTATAATTGTGAAATAGGAAAAAAATGTTCAAATGGGAAGGGGAACCAGGGAGGATGAAGGACACAAGAAAGGGAGAGAAAAGAAATAAAAACAAGAAAAGAAGGAAAATTGGAAACAAAGCTTTTGTAAATAAGGAGGGGAAGAGAGATTGAAGGGAGGGGTGGGGAATGGAAAAAAAAAGAATCAAGATACATCATATACAGATGCAAATTCCCCATAATGAATGTAATTATTATGTTTATCTAAAATATACCAATAAACTTAATTAATTAAAATTGTTTCTGTATTTATGTACCAACCCAGTAAATTAAATCAATAGTAAGAAAATAAGAGGGTTTTGTTTTATTTATAAATTTTATAGAACCAATTCACTTTTTGATTATAAGAAAATGTTGTTAATGTATCATGTTTTTAAAATTTGTATTGCTAATGTTATAAAGAACATTTATGGTGTTACTATAAAAATATTTCATTATTTAAAATATCATTTTAAAATGTAATTTTACATACATTTTATCAGAATGCATCTCTCATCTACTCTAAGGAAAAATTTTTGCTTTGCCTTGCTTTTAATGTATGGAAAAAGAGAACAAAGTTATTTAGTAAATTATGTTGTCTAAACTCAAAACAAAGATTTCTGAATTTAGAAGCTGTATCATAAACTATGCTAAATGAAACCACTGCTTTACCTCCTGTGAAGCCACTATAGATGTGATATTTAATGACATGCAAGTAAATCATTTGTCCTCAGTTTTAGTGTTGCTTTTTTTCTAGTGCATCTCTCTTTCTTCTACATTTACCTTTACTGATGCTTCAACTGAGCAGTGTGGTCCTCTGTGAGGTATTCCCACCATTCCTATCTGAGCTGGAAGCTCAGCATCACCGATACTGCTCAACATGTGGTCTGCTCAGGGCTCAGTGGAACAGCAGATGCACTGTGCTGCTTTAGAAAGTCTGACTCTGAGTGCCTGAATAATTTAATCTTAATGTATGGTTATTAAATTCTTGACTACCTTTTATACTGCTTCTTTTTTTTAAGTTTATTTATTGGTACATTTTAGGTATACAATAGAGTTACATTCATCATTGGGATCTTTTACCTTTACATGATTTATCTTGGTTCTTATTATTTCCCCATTCCCTAGCCCTCCCTTCACCCCCTCCACCCTTCCCTATTTACAAATAATTTGTTTCCATTTTTTTTCCTTTTCTCATATTTTTCCTTTTCTTTTCCCCTACCCTTCCCATTACCCCTATTCCTTTAGACCTTTTCTTCCTATTTCACAACATCAAATATACATTTTGATCCTTATTTACACTTAGTTTTTCACACCAGAGAAACTATTCAGTATTTACACATGTGTCCTATTTATTTCACTTAAGAGTATGGCCTCAATATGCATCCACTTAGCTATAAATGTCTCTAGTTTTTCATTCTTTATGGCTAAGTATTACTCCATTTTATTGAAAAAAACACATCTTCTTTATCCAGTTGCTCCAGTTGATGAGCAACTGGGCTGTTTCCAAGTTTTAGCTATTACAAGCTGTGCCACTATAAACATGGGTGAGCATATATCACTGTGGTATAATTCTTTTAATTCATTTGGGAGGATACCCACCCAGCAGAGGAATAGCTGGGTCAAATGGGACTTCCAGTCCTAGTTGTCTGAGGTATCTCCATATTGATTTCCACAGTGGTTGCACCAGTCTGCACTCCCACCAACAATGAAGAAGGGTTCTTTCTCCCCAAAACCCTGCCAGCATTTGTTATTAAAGGTCTAAATATTAAAACAGAAATACTAAACTTGCTGGAAGATAAGTTAGGTAAAACTCTCAAAGACGTTGGCATAGGAAAAGACTTTATGAACAAATCCTTAGTAGTATGGGAACTAGCACAAAGACTCAACAACTGGGATCTCATCTTATTAAAAAGCTTCTGCCCTACAAGAAGAACCACCAACAGAGCTAAGAGACAACCTACAATGTGGAAAAAAAATTTTAGCAGCTGTACCTTAGAAAAAGGACTACTATCTAGAATATATAAAGAACTGAAAAAAATCAGACCCTCCCAAATATAAAGACCCAATTCAAAAATGGTCATCTGAAGTGAACAGACATTTCTCAGACAAAGAAGTAAAAGCAGTATATAAACATATGAAAAAATGTTCAACATCACTGGTTATTTGAGAGATGCAGATGAAAATACCCCGAGATTCCACCTCACCCCAGAAAGAATGGCTGCTGTCAAGAAATCAACCAATAACATATACTGCTTCTGTAATTGACAATTAACCTTATAATCTCATCAAAATTTATCTCCATAATAGTCAAGTTTTACTGAAATTTTCATATTATTTATAAAATTAATAACTATACTGGAATAGTTTTAGGAGACTGTTACTGACTCATCACTTGTGAATACAATAAGATATTACTAATTTTAGAGCATATATGAATATTTATTCTAGTAGTTGAATAGAAAAAAAAGTATAAATAAATGACTGGAGAATACCCAACTTTACTGAGTCTACTCCCAGCTATAAATTCATACATTCTGAAAGTAGTGAAAAGCTGCCTATAAGAAAAGGAGCATGAAAGACTCATGTTTTAAAATTCTCTTAAAATTATAGTTTTTTAAAATATAGAAAGTAGAGAATCGAAATGTACTGAATCAATGGAGTCCTTGACATACACCCCATTTGAGTTGATGAGGAGAGCATGGGAAGAGACTGCGAAGTTTATTTTATTGAAGATACACCACTGGAATTTTACAAGTTCCTTTCACGTGGGTGTTTTGTTTTCCTGATCATTACATAGGATCATCAATGTCTAAAATAGTATTTTGTATATTGTAGCAGACTTTTTATAAATATTGACTAAATTAAGGAAGAATCAATCAACAGGTTCATTCTCATTGAAATATTGTTTAAGCAATTCTTTGTCCACCAAAATATAAACAACTTAAAACTGACATTATGTTAATTATTCATATTAATAAAGCACCTTAAAATTTTACATGTTTTAAAATTTAAGTCTGTACGAATAGCATTGATATACTTTAGACATGACAATATCCCAATTCATTCCTTAAACAATTTGCAGCTTATTGGGAGGAAAGGGCATGAATGGTACTAAAAATAATTCAATTCAAATGCTGTCATTTCTATAAGAACTTAACTTTTGTATTTAAAACAGGTTTTGAGTATATAAAATTTATTCTATTAAGAAAAATAAGAAATTTGTCAAGATGGAAAAGAATTAAACATGAATCATATCAAGTCCTGATGGATGAATGAGGAAAACAGAAATAATATTGGACAATGTAACAGCGATGTAATAAGAAGTATAAGGTGTTTTCAGGGAATAGTATCTATCCAGTCCAGTTTCCTACCTTAAGAGTAACTATGACTTAATAAATTGGACTAGTGTGAGTGGAGAAGATAATGTCATGGTGAGAGACCACAAAGCCACTTCTACAGGCAATGGGGCAAGGGAGGATTTATACATTAGAGTCTGTTAATAAAAATTAATTGGTGATTTGTAGTAAATATAAATTTAAATCACATGAAATTATAAATTGGTAAATAATTGGTAAAAGAGGAGAAGCTATTGCAGACTTGATATTTTGAAATTGTATAAGGGATGTGTTTTTTTTTTAAAGAACCTACTTGGAGAAAAGAGAAAATATATTTTGGTGGTAGTTGTTAGAATTCTGGATGCCCTACCGGGGTCCTGAGTCACACAGAACATACCAAATCAGCCTGCTGCAGACAGGCAGGTCTGCCCATGCCATACCAAGATCATGAGTCCCACAGAACACACTGAATCAGCCCGATGCACACAGGAAGGTATGTGCACACCCTACCGAGGTCCTGAGTCAGGCAGAAGACACCAAATCACCCCTCTGCAGAGAGGCAACCACCTGGTTTGACTCTACAAAGACGTAGAGGACACCAGACCACCAGACCAAGGTACTGAGCCCTGCTGTTCCCGGCCCAGAGGTAGGGGCTTCTGAGCCATCGTCCCGCTGCTCCCAGCCCAGAGGAAAGGGATTTGGGGCCACCTTCTGTCCCACTGCTCCTGGTTCAGAGGAAGGGGCTTCCAGGCCACCAGCCCTCCCACTGCTCCCGGCCCAGAGGGAGGGGTTTCTGAGCCACCATCCCACTGTTCCTGGTCCAGAGGAAGGGGCTTCCTGGCCACCATCCCTCCTGCTACTCTCAGCCCACAGGAAAGGGCTTTTGGGTCACCATCCCTACCGCTGCTCCCGGCCCCTGACCCACCTCATCCAGCTCAGAGGAGGTAATCCATGCAGGTGCTAACAGCCCCCTGGCCCAGTCAAAATGAGAAAATACATAAATAAGTCTCAAAACCAGACTTCCAGATCACCTACAGCAACCCCAAAGGGAAAGGAGATGGAACACTCTGATACTCAACCACCTGGACCCACTGAACTGGTAACAAAAGGGGATCTGGAAAAAAAGAAATCAGA
>NW_004624867.1:4379908-4412195 GCF_000247695.1 Heterocephalus glaber
GGAGGGGGTGAAGGGAGGGCTAGGAATAGGGAAAAAATAAGAACCAAGATGCATTATGTAAAGGTCCAATTCCCAGTGAGAAATGTAATTGTATTGTATACCTACAATGTACCAATAAAAGAATTTAATACAAAAAAAATAGAATTCTGGCTATTTCTAGTTTGAAGTATTGAGACATGAATCTGACTCTGGATTTTAACTAGACCTTTACTGAAAATATAAAGAGACATTTGGATACATAAAATTTTACTCTACAGCAACTTCTTGCAATATTTCAATTTACTTACTCGTGTTTTGAGAATTAAATTTTTCTATTTCTTGGTCTCCTTTTTGTTAATTAGTTTGATTCAGGATAAAAAGTAATATATCATATTTTCAACTTTAAAGTGATTCAATTTTACTTCATGTTTTAATGTTCTGTTGATTTGAATAAGGTACCCATAATTGTATATTTGATATTTAGGAAATTTAGACTGATGTAACATTATTGAAAGAAGATTATATGAACCAAACAATAATCTGAAAATATTGCTATAAAATATACTTCTTCTTATGTCTGCTTGTCTCCTGGAAACCTCTTCCTCTTATTTTTTATCTATTTCTCACCTTCCAAAGCACAGTTATAATGAAACACCTTAGACAGGCTTTCAACAGCCCAGGAGAGAGTCATCCACCTCATCCTGGCATTTCTTTGTTTCATCACAATTGTCACTTTTTATAATTATATATCTTGTTAGAGTGGTAAATGTTACATGAGTAAATGTAACACCCAAACATTTACCCATGTGTATATATTTACCCCTATATTTCACTAGAAATACATATATTTACCCACATATTTCATTAGATTGTAACTCTAAAAATACTGGGATTATATGGTTTGTACAAATTTAAAATACAACTTTCATAGCCTAACATATTTTTGTCTGAAAGAATAAATAGTGGCTGTGAAGTTATTAAAATAATGATATCAGACGTTCCTAAGTGATTCATGTCTTATGCACGTTGTGGTACTTGATTGCCTCCTTTCAAGAAACCTGAAGCATGAGGGTAGATACAAAAAAAACAACCTTTTTTTCACAGTGCTGAGTTTTGAACCCAGAGCCCCAGTCATGCTATGTAAATGCTTCATCATTGAGCTAAATCCCGAACCCTTTAATTCACATTGTTAAATTTTATTTTTGAAAAATACAGTACTTGAAATTCTTAAAACCTAAACACATCTTTTGCAAGTGGTTCTTGTCTGATGACCACATCTTCATTTCTTTTTAAAATCTTCTACTTTAACAATTAATTTGCTTACCTTTAAGTTGGCACAGCTGTATTGTACAAAATTCTATTTTGTTCCTGCTATATGAAAAAGAAGCACTATCTGTGACTGTTTAGATTGTACATTAATTTAAATAATTGTGTGATGTGTTTATGAGTGCATTGGAAAAACTCAATATTATTAGGAGCCAGATGGTGGCACGTTGTGCATCCCTAACAGGCATAAAATCATTTATTAGTGGGAAACATTTTAAAAATACTTTTGGTTTTCCTTTATAGGAACAATTCAAATAATATATTTATTTCTTATTTTACAGGAAAAATATATGGCCATCTGAAATTCTGCTTGAAATTTGACAGAACATTAATCAGAACTTTATCTATTAAATATATCTTTAATACCTAAATGGAAAAATGAAAGATATCTCAATTGTATTTCTTGAAAACTTACCTAAAATGTACCAATAAAAGAATTTAAGGGAAAAAAAAGAAAAGAAGGAAAGCCTACACATACTTTTCAAAATATAAAATTACCTTTATGATTTTACTTGGGTATTTCATTATTTTACTCCATTTATGACATTTTGCAAACATTCATTGATTGATATCTTATTAGAATCACATTCATAAATATTTTACTGGTAAATTCACAGTAGTTGCTATAGTGCCATATATGCTATCAAAAGCAATTTTAAAATTAGCTTTCACCTCAAATTTGCCACCAGGTCCCAACTTCTAAAGGTCCTTATACTCTCATTAGTACCAAATTTTTAACAGATGACCCTTTGGTGGACAATTAAGAGCTCAACTACACTATTTCTAATAGAGAGCATTGATATATTTACTGCCTATAAAAGTATAAGAAAAATTATAATGCTCCATTATCCTTAATATTTAATATTTCATGAATTCTATAACTAAGCATGTGTGTCAAACACATAATAATGCTACAATGAAATGATATTACTTTATTTTATTTACATAAACGATATTTTTATGGGCTATAGAAGAGATACATGAGTGAAAATCACTTTAGATATTATTTGCAGATATTATGTGGACAGCGTATATTGGTTGAATAATTCAGACAAAGCTTAAGGCATGTTTTATTAAATTTACAAAGTGTTTGATTTTACATTTCTAAACAAGAACATGGAAACCAGGTCAGGAAAGCATGGAGGAGACTCACTTAAGTGGATATTTGCTCAAAATCCCTACAAGACAATTAATTCACACCCAAAATCTGATGAAGGAATTGAATTACAATTAAACTGATGAAGTTGACAAACTTAAATTTTGAGATTGTTTTCAATAAAAATATAAATGGACTAGTTGCCTTGAACTAATAAAATAAATTATCTGACTAAAAAAGTTAGTGCAACAATCTGAGAAAACAAAATAAGAAATGCATGGTAGCTTTGATTTAAGGTTTGCTATTAAAATTAACCATACCTCAGTGATATATGTGCACCCACATTCATAACAACACAGTTCGTAATAGCTAAAATTTGGAAACAGCCCAATTGCCCATCAACTGGAGACTGGATAAAGAAGATGTGGGGTTATTTTTTGTAAAATGGAGTATATATAGTCATAAAGAATGAGAAACTAGAGACATTTATAGCTAAATGGTTGCACATTAAGGCAGTACTCTTAAGTGAAATAAATAGGACACACATGTGTAAATACTAAATAGTTTTTCTATTGTGAGAAACCAAAAGTATAAATAAGGGGTAAAAGGTATAATAGATAATGTGAAATAGGAAGAAAAGGTTCAAAGGGGAAGGGGAAGTGGAAGGAATTGGGAAAAGGAAAGAAGGGAATGAAATTAATATGAGAAAGTGAAAAAATGGAAACAAAGTCTTTGTAAATAGGGAAGTGTGGAGGGGTTATAGGGAAAGCAGGGGAATGGGGAAAAAATAAGAACAAGAGAGATTACGTAAAGGTGCAAATTTCCAATGATGAATGTCATTATATTGTATACCAAAAATGTACCAATAAAATTAATTTAAAAATTACTTAATCAGGTCATTTTAAAAAAATTGATAGTGTGTGGTCTTTTGTCTGTATTTTCTCAAGTAAAATTTGTTGAATTATTCCAAAACGTATGTATCCATTTGAAGACTTCTTATTTTGCCTTAGTTAGGAACTCTTTTGTGTTATGTTACAGGTAGTAAAAGTGAAGACTGACAGTTTACTCAAGATTTTTGGCCAGTGGTATGGGGTTCTACAGACACATGGGAATGAAGGGTAGGGCACTGCAAATGAAAGGTAAAATGTCAGATTTGTCAACAGAAATGATGGAAAAGTGGCTTTCTTTTTACCCAACAGTATGAGTAAAGCTTTCCCTAGAGCCAAAATATTTCTGAATTACTTTCATACTTCTTGCTACATAGATAACTGACATTTGTGACAAGCTACTGTTTGTTACAGTTAGAAACATGAATCCTCTATGTTCTTGTTCCATATTTATATGATTAATGGTCAAACGTCAAAAGTCAGAAGGCAATTTAATAGTCTATTTCATCACACAAGCATTCATTAGAAAGCATTTTGACTTCCTTATACAAGAATAACAAATTTCTCTTGTCAAAAGATTGACAGCAACAGAAATGTAAGGCTTACCCACATCTAATCTAAAATATTTATTTTTGAAATACCAATGTTTACTGTACTGTATTTTGCGATATGTTCCTGAGTAGATCTCCACATTTTTTTCTTGTAGAGTTATGTAGTTATTTCATTGTTCCAGTAAAATTTACCCAAAAAGTGGTAACCAACATATGAATATTAGGGGAGATGTATGAGTTTGCATTCTTCATCTACACTATTCCGTGAAATATGGATAAAAATTGGAAATATTTATAAATTATTTTTTATATGTGTATAATGAGTTTTTTCCTAACATGAGTTTTCTGAAATTGATCCAATGAAAACTGCATTTGTTACAACCAGAATAAACTTTAGGCTTACTCTATACACTATATAAAATAGTCCTTCTTAAATGTTACATACTATCAAGACTTGTAATTCATATGTTCATTATGTAAGATTTATAATTTAATCAATTAATCAAAAATTATGATATATCATTGTAATCATTTGGAAAATTTAATATAAATACATAGCAAAGAACTGATCATTGTCGTCAGAGATAGTTGGTTTTATGAATCGTCTTAAACTATGATACTTGTGACATGTTCACATCTCTAAGCCTCAATTTGCTCCTCAATAAAATGAAAATGAAATTATTTCAAATTATTTGTGTGAGAATTATAATAAATAATCCACCAAAAATGATAACATACTATTTGGTACATAAGGAATATTTGAATTAGTATGTTACATTTGGCTGTACTCTTAGATGTAGAATTGAATATTTCTTATTTGTTGGCTTTATTTTTGGTTATTTGTGAAGTCTTGGTGAATTTGAAAAGATTATTTTTTAATATAAAAATTCCTATGTCTTTATAAAATAGAGATCAGCATAAACGTATTATTTTTCTCCATATATTTGTCATAGAACAAAATATTTATTTAGTATCTAAAACTGTACACCAGCATGCCAGGTTTTGAAGATTGTTTCTTTTACTTTTTTTTTTTTTTTGTACCTGGAATTGAACTTAGGACCTTGCACTTGCAAGGCAGCCATATTGCTACTGAACTAAATCCCCAGCCCTGAAGGTCCTTTCTGATTTTAATGTAATTGTTTTCGTGTTCTACTACCAAAAGAGTAAATGCTGTAGGCTGATGTCCACACCTGTCCAAGTGAAATATAGTATGAAAATACTGATATTATTCAACATAAATAAAAATTACAGTTTCATAAATTTTCAATTTTCTAAAGCCTGGCATATTCCCTTACTGAGCAAATTTGAGAAGCCCCCTCTGAATTTAACTAAATCAATTACAATGAACAGCTGCCTGGATATCAAATGATATCACTCCTTAACACTCTGCCTCTTGCTCATATCACAGTGTGAAAATTTTAAACGTTATGTTTTCAATAAAGCTAGAAATAATGGTGTGAAAGTAATGACAATTCCTGAATGAAATAAATAAGCAAGGCAAAATCCTTAAACATCTTTAATATATATCAAAAAAATAAAATCTACAAATATTTAAAATTTATTATTTACATTACAGGGGAAATATAAGTATCTATTTTATATGCAGAATATCAACCCATACAATTTTGCCATTATTCACATATTATAGATAGGCAAAAAATTTGTGTGCAGTTTTAATGGAACTTTGGGAAATGAACCATTAGTCAAAGCCATATGTCAAGTGAATCTATTCTTTTCTGCTAAAATAATAAACAAATACAATTCCAGAAATATTCTCCCACACTAATTCATCTCTGCTTTGCATCACTTTGGCCTAAATTGAGCCACATGATGTTTCTGTGTGATAAAGAGGATAGGCTACTGAGTATATTTAATTTGGCATTTTCACAGGCTTGTTTTTGATTTTTGCTTTTGAAAGAATAAAGAAAAATAAATATCAGATAAAGAACTACTAAGTCTATCATAGGGAAAAAAATTTAACCACATATTCAGAAGATAATAAATGCCATATTGTTGAATAAAGAGAGAAGCTTTACACAAAGAATGAAGTTATAATCTTAAATTGTGATTTCAGAGTAGCAATGGAAAGAGATACATGTGAGAAAAATATGAATGAATAATTGAAGTGGTGTGTTTACTGGATTTCTATGGAAAATAAAAAAAAATAAAAACCAATTAAATTGAAAGGCTACCTTCAACATTTAAAATACTTAATTTTATAACTCCTGACAGTTGCCAAACGGAATGTCAAATATAGCAAATATTATGATTTGCAAAGTAGAGGAGGTGGTGCATTTAGGAAAGAAATTAATGTGGCCATATGGTTATAGTGAATGTCATTGTCATTCTAATTAATATCATTCTTTGTTAATTAATATCCTGAATTATGAGAAATTAATACCACTAGCTATTTCTTGAAAATCATAACATAAAATATAAAATATCCCTGCAGTAATATTTTGTTAAAATTGTGTTTAACATGTTAGAGACTATATTTTTAATTAATTTGTCTTTATCTAATTTCTTATTTTATATTATAATTCTAAACCTTAACTTAAAAATCTTTTCTAATTGTTGCTTTACCCCCTCTCTTGGGTTGAAATTACTGTATTTGTTCCTTCTATGGACTCCCCCTATGATAATCTTTCTTTCCAGTGTGATCTGTGAACACATTGTACCAGTGTTCTTCTATCCTACTGTGCCCCCACACATCAATGTAATCAAATAATAAGATACCAGGGTGGTTGTCTGAAAGATGATATTTTTAAAATATTGGAAAAATATTTAATGTAAAAAATAGTATATTTTGTTGAGACACTTTCAAAGAAACTTTATATACTCGTTAACAATCTTGAATTATTTTAATTTCTTTCAAAGACAGCCAGAAAAGCTAGACAATGTATACGAATTTCATAACACTTGTTCATATGGAACAAAAGCTATCATGGTTTTGAAAAAAATCACAGTTCCAAAATCCAAAACAATAAGAAAAATCTCGGCCTATAAGGTTACTACTGGCATTTGTATATTTTGGAAAGCATTGCAAGATTATAAGGAATTGATCAAGTTTTGACAGTCTTGGGGATAAGAGGGAACCATGATCCAGTCACTGGATATAGAGAACATGCAGAACACTAATACAGACATAAAGCAACAGATCCCGGAAAACTGTGAACCAATAAGAAAACAGAGATCTGTTCAAAAATTCAAGTTTCCACCAGTGCTGCACTTAAAAAAAACCCTAAAAACTAAAATTACTCTAATTATTTCTTGTAAATAATGTCCAGTGTTAAAAAAGCAGGCACATGAATAAAAAACTAAGCAAATATAAGCTATCAGGAATTAGATGATTGACTATTACAAACACATTGAAATGACTCTGTTTCATATGTTTCAAGACAGAAGAAATAATTTAATTAGGATGCAGATAAAGGATCAAATAAAAATTCCATAACTTAAAATTTAAAAACAAAAATTATAAAATCAGTGTAGGGGTTTCAAAAGTAATGAATTAATTTTAAGTAGAAATAATAGGTCAGAAGACTATATACAAAATTAAGAATGTGTGAAAAAAATGATTGAACATGTAGAAGAGACATTAAGAATAAAGTAAAAATATAGCATACCTTTTTAAATCATGAAAGAAAGCTAAGGAATCTGAAGCATAACAATATTTAGAGAAAAAGTGGCTAAAACTTTCTGAAACTACTGAAGGATATCAAGACACAAGGGAAATAAATTCTTTAAAACTATAGCAAGTGAAAACAAATGAAATCATCCTGAAATACAGTACTTGAAAATGCTAAGTTCTGGTGCTAAGATGTAGCTCAGTGGTAGAACACTTGCCTATATTGCACGAAACTCTGGGTTCAATCTCCAAATGCAGGTAGCAAAAATACTAAAATCAAGTGAAAACATAAACTTCTTTGAATCACCAAAGGATAATAATAGATTTACTTTTAAATGGATAAAATAAACCAAGAGCTGACTCCTTAACAGAGAAAAGATGAGAGCCAAGAGACATTGAAATATTTCCAAAGTGCAAAACCCACTTGCCTGGAATTTTATATTCTGTGATAATATCCTTCATGAATTCAAAAACAGAAAAGCAATCTTTGTATTGGTCGACAGTACCATGACAGTGTACAGGAGGAGAAAATTTATCATGAATGAAGGAATAAAGACCAATTAAAGGATGAAATATGTGTATCTAAGTAAATATTAACTACATAAAAGAATATTTGTCATATTTACATATATGTTTGAATAAGCAAGAAACAAACTAATGAGAATTATGATTAAAAATCAAGTGAAAATTCCAATACTTAATATAAAAAGATAGGTCAAAAAGTTATGTGCAAAGTATCTATGGACAAAATTATTGAAAATATATGGGGGTTTTTGTTTGTTTGGGGGCAGGGGTTGGCACCAGTGATTGAACTCAGGACCTTGTGTTTTTGAGGCAGTCAGCAGCACCAGTGAGCTAAATAACTGGGGAAAAATTATTGAAAATGTAAAAGAAACACTAATAGTAAATTGTGCATTGGAAGAATATATAAAAGAGACAAATATCTTCTAAATTATTTTTCTTTAAACTTAAAGATCTTGTTAAAGCAAATGTTTATTTATGAATTGAGACACACAAAACTGAAAGTGGTACAGGCTCCACTGAGAAAAACAAGAGTTGGCTTTGATAAGACAAATAAGAACTAAAGCAAAGAATATTAATGACAGGTTATAGTCATACATTATATAAATTTTCAGCCTACTAGAAAGTTCCTAGTTATGTCATTAGAATTCATTGACTTTTGATTGGTTAAACTCAAGTTTCATTTTTCTCTAGTATAAGACTTTACAAGAAATAGCTCGAGAACAGGGAGTATCTTTCCATTTTCTGATGTGCTCTTCTAAATCTTAGAAATGTCCCATCAACAGATGAATGGATAAAGAAGGATAATCTAAAAATGGTGTTATACAATAGGAAAGTTTCAATCCATTCACATGCCTAGGTAGAAGTACCATAATTGCTATAACTTTTCTTTATTTAAAAACAAACTTTATTTTTTCCAATAGTTTTAGGTTCATAGCAAACATGAGGAAATATACAGAGATTTCTCACATTTTTTAGTCACTATACATGCATAGTATCCCCATTACCAACACCCCCCACAAGAATGTACATTTGCTACAGTGAAATCTGCACTGACACACCATTACTATTCAAAGCCTATGGATTATGTTTGGATTCACTCAGCGTTGCACACTGTGTGGTTTTTGACATGCATATAATGGTGTATGTTTAACATTATAATTTCACACAGTTACACTGTCTTCAATATCTTCTGTACTTGTTCATCTCTCTTTTACAGTAAATCTCATACAGCAACTGAATTTTTAAAAATAGAACATATTTACAATACATAATGAATACATTAATCATGGGGAGTTGATACATGTACATATTGTGTCTTAATCCTTTTTATCTGTCCTTCCTCCCTCACTCTGCTCTCCGTGCATCATGAGATCCCTTTCCCATCGGCAAAAGGTCTACATCTCAATTCCCTATATGATTTTATTGTGCCCTTTAAATTATTGTATGTTTTTTTTGATATAAGAAAAACCGCATAATATTTAACCATCTGTATCTGACTTACTTCATTTTGCATTATGATCTCAAGATGCACCGAATTTTCCTATAAATGACTCAAATTTATCCTCTTTTGTGGCTAAGCAGTCTCTGTTGTGTATAGAGAGCAGATTTTCTTTATGCACTCATCTACTGGTGGACATACAGGCTGCTTCCAAGACTTAGTTATTATGCGCTGTGCAATTATAAAAATGACTATATATTTATGTAATATGATGACAATATTCCTTCCAGAAAAATTGTCAGAAGAATAGCTAGTTAAAATAAGATTGCTACTTTTATTTTTTGAGGATTCTTCATACTGATTTCCACAGTGGCTATACTAGTTTACATTCCCCTCAACAATGTAGAAGTGTTTCTTTTTTCCTCACAGCCTTGCCTATATTTGTTTTTAATTTTTGCTGATGCCCATTCTTTCTGTAGTAAGAGGGAATCTTAGAGTTGTTTTGATTTGCATTTTTCAAATAGGCAAAGATACTAAATATATTTTCATGATTTACTGACTACTTGCTCTTTTTCTTCTGAGAGGTGTCTATTCATTTTATTGTCCATTTTTTGAATGGGTCTTTTATTTGGGAACCTAATTTTTGAGTTCTGTATGTATTTTAAACATAAATCCTATGGCAAAATTTTTTCCCATCCTGTTGGTTGTCCCTTCACCTTGTTGGTTG
The DNA here is from genome assembly GCF_000247695.1 of Heterocephalus glaber. Next base: position 4,390,066 of record NW_004624867.1, read on the forward strand.
TTTCCTTTACTGTGTAAGAGATTTGGAACTTGATTAAATCCTATTTGTTGATTTCTTGCATTATTTTTCATTCAATTGACATTCTGTTAAGAAAGTCTTTGACTATACTTATTCATGCAAGAATTTTACCTATTTTATCTTCCAGCAGATGGTTTCTGTAATACCTAAGCTTTTTATTTATTTTGCTTTTATTCTCTTACAGGGTAGGAGATATTGGTCTAGTTTCAATTTTCTGCATGTGGATAACCAGTTTTTCAAGCACTATTTGTTATCTTTTTTCCACAATATGTTTTTAGCACTTTGTCAAAATCAAATGACTGAATGTCCTTGGGATTGTTCTGTATCATCTATTCTGTTCTGTTTATCTCCAAGTCTATTTTTGTTCCAGGATCATACCGTTTTTATCACTAGAGCTTTGTAATATAACTTAAAACCTGAGATTGTGATGCTTCCTTTTTTGCACTCATTTTCCCCAGGATTGCTATTCCTATTTCAGTTCCTTTGGTTTCCATATACGTTTTAGAATTTTCTTTTCAAGTTCCATGAACAATGCTGCTTTTAGTTTGACTGGGATTGCATTAAATCTATATACCAGTTTTGGTAATATAGTGATTTGATAATATTGTTTCTGCCTATTCAGGAATAGGGACTGTCTTTCTGTTTTCTGAAGTCCTCTTTAATTTTTTTTCAGAATACTGCAGTTTTTGTTATAGAGCCTTTTTACTTCCTTGACTAGGTTAATTACTAAATATTTAAAAATTTAAAACTATTATGAATGGGATTGTTTTCCTAGTTGCTTTCTTGGTGGGTTTGTTATTGGTATACAGGAATGTTACTGATGTTTTATCCTGTATGTTGCTGAATTTGTAGTTCTAGGAGTTGTTGGAGTTTTTATTGGGGGGTCTTGTATGTAAATGATCATGTGAAGGATGGTTTGACTTCTTCCTTCCTCATATGTAAGCTTTCTATTATTTCTCTTGACTGATTGGTTAAAATTCTGAGTGCTCTATTTGACAGGAATGCAGAGTAGACACTTGTCTTGTTTCTGATTTTAGACAAAAAGCTTTCAGTTTTTCCCATTTAGTTTGATGTTTGCAGTGGATTTGTTACAAATGATTTTTGTCAGATTACGACACACTTTTTTTCCCTTAAATTGTTTTATTGGTACATTTTAGGTAAACAATACATTTACATTTATCATTGGGTGCTTGTACCTGTTTGTGATGTATCTTGGTTCTTTTTTTTCCCCCCTTTACCTGTCAGTCCTTCACTCCCTCCACCCTTCCCTGTTTACATAGAAACTGTTTCCATTTTTTTCTTTTCTCATAATTTTTCCTTTCCTTCCTTTCTTTTCTCCTTCACCTCCCTCCACCCCTACCCTTTTGGACCTTTTCTTTCTATTTCAAATTATCAATTATTCATTTTAATCATTTTAATTCATATTTACACTTCCAGTTTCTCATACTAGAGAAACTATTCGGTATTTACACATGTGTGTCCTATTTATTTCACTTAAGAGGATTGCCTCAATATGCATCCATTTAGCTATAAATGTCTCTAGTTTCTCATTCTTTATGGTTAAGTAGTACTCCATTTTATTTTTAAAAACCACAACTTCTTTATCCAGTTTCCAGTTGATGGGCACTTGGGCTGTTTCCAAGCTTTAGCTATTACAAACTGTGCTGCTATAAACATGGGTGCACATGTATTGTTGTGGTATGATTCTTTAAATTCTTTTGGGAAGATACCCAGCAGAGGGATAGCTGGGTCAAATGGGACCTATAGTCCTAGTTCTTTGAGGTATCTCCATACTGATTTCCACAGTGTTTGCACCAGTTTGCACTCCCATCAACAATGGAGAAGGGTTCCTTTCTCCCCACAGCCCTGCCAGCTATTGGATGATTTGTTCATAACAGTCATTCTTTCTGAGGTGAGGTGGTATCTCAGTGATGTTTTCATCTGTATCTCTAGAATGATCAGTGATGTTGAACATTTTTTCATATATTTATTTGCTGCTTTTACTTCTTTGTCTGAGAAATGTCTGTTCATTTCAGATGCCCATTTTTGAATTGGGTCTTTGAATTTGGGGGGTCTGAATTTTTTCAGTTCTTTATATATTCTAGATAGTAGTCCTTTTTCTAAGGTACAGCTGCTAAAATTTTTTCCCACATTGTAGGTTGTCTCTTAGCTCTGCTGGTGGTCCCTCTTGTAGGGCAGAAGCTTTTTAATCAGATGAGATCACAGTTGTTTATCCTTTGTGCTAGTTCCCATACTACTGAGGTTTTGTTCATAAAGTCTTTTCCTATCCCAATGTCTTCAAGAGTTCTACTTAACTTATCTTCCAGCAAGTTTAGTGTTTCTGTCTTAATATTTAGATCTTTAATCCACTTCAACCTTCGTTTAGTGCATGGTGATAGGAATGGGTCTAGTTTTAATATTTGGCAGGTTGAAATCCAGTTTTTCCAACACCATTTATTAAATAGGCTATCTTTCCTCCGATATGCTTTCTACAACAGAGATTTTGTCTGAAATAATGGATGTTTTTAATGGATGTTAGATTTTGACAGTCTTTCTGCATGTATTGAGATGATCATGTGATTTTTTTGGTCATTGGTTCTATTAATTTTATATATTGCATTCACTGATTCATGTATGTTGAACCATTTTTGCTTCCCTGGGAAGAAACACATTTGGTCATAGTGTTTAGATATGTGATTTGTTGCACTCTGTCAGTATCTTGTTGAGAAATTTTGCACTATGTTAATTAAGGATATTGGCCTGTAGGTTTTCTTTATGTTAAATCCTAGACTAGTTTTGGTATCAAGAAAATGAGATACTCCAGGAATGCATTTGCAGTACTTCTTCCCTTTGAACATCTATAAAGATTTGTAGAGAATTGGCTATCAAATTCTGGGCTTGTCTTTGTAGGTACAGTTTTTTATAACTGCCCCTATTTTCTTGCCTGTTACTGGTCTATTCAGAGTTTTTGTATCTTCTTGGTTTAGTTTTTATAATTCATATGGGTCAAGAAATTTCACTACTTTTTCTTCGTTCTCCAGTTCATTAAAATGTAAACATCTAAAGTAGTTAGTTTCTTTAGATTGTGTCAGTTATGATTTCTTCTTTCTTATTTCTAATTGCAAGGATGAAGGTTTGTTCTTTCCTTGTTTGGTAAGTTTGATGACAGGTTTATCACTTTATTCATTTAAAGTACTAACTCTTTGATACATTAATCTTTTGTATTTTTTAGTCTTAATTTCATTAATTTTTGCTGTGATCTTTATAAATTCTTTCCTTCTATCCATTTTAGATTTGGGTTACTCTTGATTTCATTAGGACCATGAGATTCAATATTTGTTTGTTTACTTGGTTCCCTCAGTACTTTTAATGTATTCATTTATGGCTATAAACTTACCTCTTAGAACTGCCTTTTGTGTCCCATAGGTTTTGATATGTTGTGCTTCTATTATTTGATTCTAGGAATATTTTTATTTCTTCCCTGATTTCTTCTGTGATCTATTCATTATTCAATAATATATTTGCCTAATTTCCATGTTTTTCTTGAAAATTGTAAAGTTTATCTTGCTGTTGATTTCTAGCTTCATTGCTCCATGATTCATTGGTATGCAAAGGATTAATTCTTTTGTTTTTCTTTAAGCCTAATTTCAGTATGGCCTAATATATATATTCTATTTTGGAAAAAAGTTTTGCACTCTTGAAAAAGAATACTTGTTCTGTTTTTATTGAATAAAACACACTGTATTTATCTATTAATCCATTTGTTCAATGGTGCGGTATTTCTTTGCTAATTTTTGTAAGGTTGACAATTGTGAGAGTGGGATATTGAAGTCCTCTGCTATGACTGTATCAGTGCCTGTGTGTCCTGTTATGTCCAGTAGATGTTTTATGAAGTTGTATACTCGAACATTTGGTACATAAATACAATTGTTATCACTTTCTGTTGAATTTTACTCTTTAGCAGTATGTAGAGACAACTTTACCTTTTCTGATCATTTTTGGTTTGAAGTCTATTGTTTTTGCTTTCTTTGGGGATCCAATTGCATAGAATATTGTTTTCCATTCTTTTACCTTTACACTTTGAATTTTCTTTTAGATATGATGTGTCTCTTGTATATACTATATGGTTGCATTTTGTCATTTGACCCAGTCTACCATTTTGTGTCTTTTTTTTGGAGAGTTAAGATGATTGACATTGAGAATTTTTATTTTAAAGAGTTTATTGAATCCTGTCATTACATTATCTTTTTAATGTTGACTCTTTTGACTTTTCCTTTTCCTTTAACTACTCTTTCATGTGGATGTATACATTTCTTTAGGTCCTTTGGTTCTTGGGGCCTCTCTGTTTCTCTACAGGATTCACTTTAGTATTTTCTGCAATGGTAGTTTAGTGGGCATGAATTTTTTTAGCATTTTTTTGTCATGGAAAATTTTTAGATCTCCATGAATTTTGAAGGCTAATTTTGCAGGATATAAAAGTCTGGGTTGACAATTTTCATCTTTTAGGGCTTCAAAAACTTTGTTCCAAGCTTTCTGGAGTTTAAAGTTTGTGCTGAGAAACCCACTGCCTTTAAGTAACATTTTCACTAGTCACTTTTATAAATATCTATCTCCTTTGGTTGAATATCTGGGATTTTCATTGTGATGTTTTATGAAAAGGTTTTTTTTTTTTTTTTCTGGTCGTGGCTCTTGTGCTTGGGTATTGAATTTTTTCCTAGATGTGGAAACTTTCTGCTACATATTTTTGTGAGTAAAATTTTTATACATTTTGAATCATCTTATTTATCCATTATTCCTATAATGTTTGGGGTATTTTTGAGCCATCTAGCAGCTGTTGGATCTAGCTTGCATTGTTGTCTTGTGTTTTTACAGTATCTTTGAGTTTATTATCTGCTATATCCACTTTGTTTTCAATTTCTAATATTTTGTCCTCATATTGATCAAGTCTGCTACCCATGCTTTGGATTGAATTTTTCATATGTTGTGTTTCAGCCTTCTTCTTTTCATAGCTTATGATTCTTTAACAAATTGGTAATTCATAGCTTATATTGTCTTCTTTAACTGGATTAATTTATTTTTGTTTCTTATTTAAGCTTGTCAACCATTATTTTATTATTAAATCTTTTATCCATTTAATAAAGTCCTTTTAAGCTCACTGAATATCTCATGCATTTGCTTATATGTTTCTACTTTGAACCCTTCAAACATTTTAAACATTTTCTGTTTGAGGTCTTCCTCTACTTCAATGTCCATGAGAGCAGCTTTTAACAGTTAAGGGTTTTAGCAATGTATCTTGTTGCTTTGCTTTCTCATATTTCTATTGTTTTATGCTGCATATTGAAGATCAATTAGGGTAGAAACACATTGATATTATTGTGAAGATATTTTTAGTTAGAGTTTGCCTCTGTGTTACGTGTCCTTGTGTTTGGTTATGTTTTGATGTGTGCCCAGCACTTCTACCCTCTCAGCATAATATTTGAGTGTCTTCCTAGACTGTAAAGTATAACACATTTTTTGTCATAAACTCAGACACATGAGTGTGTCAGACCCACTTTTATTCTTTAGAATATTTCTATTGATGAATTATTAATTTTAATTTTTTCAATTTATTATGTTAAACAATGAGTGCTTAACAGGAAAAAAAATCACAGAAACAAAGTATTCCATTTTTTAATATTTATTGAGTGTTTATAAAAATCATCAAAATTTTCAATATCAACTGATTTTTGGTGTATAAAGTCTAAAAAAGAACAACAAATAAATTCCTTTATAAACTACAATGAAAATACCAATACGACTCTACAAATTAAACTTTACTTCAAATATCACACTTAAAATATAAGAAAACAAGATATCAATAAAATAAAATATCAAATATGTAAAGAGTGCTCAAATAGACAAACATTTTCTCATCAGCTGTGTACTTGTTTACAAAACCTATAAGATATCATCAAAAATAAATTCCTATATGAACTACAATGAAAATATCAAAAGCACTCTTTAGAAATTCTTTGCTTCAATTATCACACCTAAATAATAAGAAAATAATATATCAAGAAAATAAAATATAAAATGTATAGTAAGTTCTTAATAGATATCAATATTTTCACATCAGTTTTTACTGCTTATAAACCTAAGAGATAATATCAGAAATAAAAACCTATGTGAACTGAAATGTAAACACAAACAAAAGCCTACCACAGAAATTGTCTTCACTGCAACTGTCACACCCAAGGCAGTCTTTACACATGACAACTGCATGTTCTATGCACACATCTCCCTTATACTGACAGCACATGTGCTTAGCTTTCCTTTCCTATGTTGAAGGCCATTTTTGTCACTTCTGTTTTCTTCCTGCTTTGTGAGGAGCTTCCTACTGTGCTGTACAATATGTGCATATCAGGGAAATATGATATCAATAAAACAAATTCAAATGTATAATGAGTGCTTAGAATAGACATCAACATTTTCACATCAGCTGTTTACTTGCTTACAAAAATTAAAAGATAACATCATAAATAAAAAGCTATATGAACTACAATGAAAATATCAATAAAAGTATACGACAAAAATAATCTTTGCTTCAACTGTCACACCCAAGGCAGTCTTCACACATGAAAATTGCATGTTTCATACACAAGTATTTCTTATACTGAGAGCACATGTGTTTTGTTTTCCTGTCCTTTAGGGGACAGTTGACATCTTTTTTATTTCCTTGTTGCTTTAGCAGGTCTTTGGAATGTTGTGCTTGCCTGTTCACCTGTCAGCTCACCATTGTGCTCCACAAATTTTTTCCATATTTTCATGGGTAGAAACATTTTGTTTTCCTCTGCTATAAATGATCTCTCATGAGTTCCAGTACCACCCCTCTAAGAAAATTTCCTCATGATATTTTGGACTTGTTATTTTATTTGTCACCTATGAGACTATTTATGGCACACATGTTTAGGATCAAGTAGAATACAATCATTGGCTAGGGCTTTGTGTTTCAAGTGACATCATAGTTGCTGCACAACTCATCAAAAACATCAACTCTGCCTTTCTTATGTTGTAGCAAGTTTCCAACTCAGGTTTTCATTTTCTCCAGGTTTCCTTATCAATATTTGCATTATGGGGCAATGTTGACATCTACAATGCCAGTTTCTGGCATTGTGGCCAATGTAAATCTTTCTGAAATCCAAAGATAGTACTGTACAATTTTCTATTATGAAATTGCAACATTTCATTTGGAATTTCTGATTTGTTGTTGTGTAGAGTTCCTGCACTTGTCAATTTATTGTCTGTTAGCAAGTGTAACCAATTGGAAACTGGTAAACTAAATGTCAAATATCACATTCTAATTAGTTTGGGAGATAGGAGCAACAAGTCTGTTCATATCATTCAGTTTATTACTCTTGCTGATGGTTGAGTTTCAGGATAAATTTCTAATTGGAAACATAATAAGTCTTTGGATCTACAAAAGCATAAATTTTATGCCATATTTTGACCCATTACTTTGCCATAAGTCTTTTACATTCCTTCAATAACTATGAGAAATCTCTGCTAAATACAGCAGACCTATGAATGTTTTAGTTCAGCTAGTGTGGTGTCATGATGAAAACATTTTTTAATATGGCTATTAGTGTATACAGAACATTTTACTTGTATTTCAGACTTTGTGTGTTTCACAACATCTTGTAGCATTTCATCTGTTACAATTTCCAACATTGAATGGCAGTGCTAGCATTCTGTCCAAAGGTTTCACCCCTGCTAAGATCCTCACTATATTTGCAAATCTAGTTCTAACATTGGATCATTTCATTTGGTTGCATGACCATTTTTGCAACATTTTGACTAGTCAAATGTGCACTCATATTGCTGTTGTATTTATCATATGAATTAAAGGGTTCTGCATTCCCCGTGTCTGTATCAGTTGATGTATGATCCATTTCACTGTCACAGGAACTTTGGCTCACGTGGTCAACATCAAAGTCGTCGTCGTTGTCATCATCATCGTCATCCTCCTCCTCCTCCTCCTCATCATCATCATCATAATCGCCATCATCATCCCTCACCCACACCACTCTTCTGTTATGAAAACATGTATTTTACCATAATGGGTCATCATCTTCCATGCATGAATAATCTGATAATTCGTTTTGACCTCCCCAAAACTTGCACATCTGTTTTTTCCATGTTCCATTGTACTGAATTGAGCTTCTTCTATGAGAAAAATCAAAAGAAAACTTAAAAAAAAACAAATTCTAGAGTTACGTGGGTGTATTATACTCTCTGTGATTCTCAGGTAATTATACACAAAACCTTTCATCATGTGGGAGAAAATCCCCATTTGACACTTTTGCACATGTGCACACACCTAGCTGTTCATCGCACAAAGTAGATACACAAAGATTCCTTCCTGTATCCCTCATGGAAAGCTACTGCAACACACAATACAAGGTACTGGATATTATGCCAAAGTAAAAATTTACATTAGAAAAGCAAAGGATGTGTTTGAGAACTCCAGAGTTATGCTCATAGAGCCAATATTCTTAGATGGACTTCATCCCTATCACACCTCAGAGAGGAGAAAACAAAGTGGAACAATACTGATGACACTAAGATAAACCACATACTGGCATGCAATAAAGTAGTTAATAGCTACCACTGTGCCACAAGTAATAATAGAAAAGAAATCAATAATGATGACAATAATGAAGTCAAAGACAAACTATGTGTTTACATAACCTAAGAATCAATAAAAACTACCACTCTATCTATCACCTTTAGCAATAAAAAAGAGATCCAGAATAATAATGTAGACAGAAAGACAACCAAATAGTATCTACTAAATGGAACAACTATATAATTATCTTGTATACAATTCTATTGTATTGTTAATACAAAAGAAAAGAGTTCATAATAATAGCACAGAGTCTACTAAATAGCTAAAAAATTAAAACAATAATAATAGTAATAATTTAGAGGATAGGGAAGGGAAACTGAAACAAGGAATAAAATTTTTGAAAGTAAGAGAAGGTGCAGAAGGGAAACTTTAGGTAAAGCATTTAATTTAAAAACCCAAGAGTGGGCTGGAGAGTTAGCTCAGAGGTGCTGCCACCTTCCTCACAAGTGCAAGGTCTCGGGATCGATCCTAGGTACAAAAAGAAAGAATGGTAACAGAATTAGGTAAAAGTAATAGAAAAGAACAAATAAAAATAAGAAAAGAAAATCAGAATAATAAAACAAGAGCAAAAGAAAGGAAATGAAGACAAAAAAATTCCTCCCCTCCAAAAAAAGTAAAAGAGAAATGAGTCCAAAAATTCTTCTGTGCATTTGGGTGAGCAGATTCTTTCCAGGACCTGTAGTAATGGAATCCACTAGACATGGGTAAAGGATAGTGAGTCTTTACTACATCCTATTTTGTTTCCATTCCCAATTGGTTTCTGTGCATGCTGAGTCCTGTACCACCTATCCAGCTAGGTGAGGTCAATCAGTGTTGCAGAATCTGCCTTAGATCTGTATTCATTCAGAAGGTCTTAGTTTGTGCCCTCCTGTGCACCTAAAATCACAGCTATCTCTATCTTGCTTTATGACCTATAGGGTTTTGAGGTGTGTCCCCCAACTCTAGAGGCCTGTCTGGACCACCCAGGCTGTGGCAACCATTTATACTGAGATGATCCCTGATCTATTGACAGAAAAATCAAAAATGCCCCTGAACTCTGCAGAAAATAGAAGAGGATGTCAAGCTGTCCACTGGACTTTATAAAAGTACATTGAACCAGCCTAGTTTCTGATCACAGAGACCAGGTCCATCATGTCCTTCTCACCATTGGCTTCCTACTCAGAAGTTTAAACACTCTTTTAATTTCTTATATATTTTTTTAAAATAACGCTTCCTTCTCTTTGTTTTGTGCCTTTTCATAGTGTCAAGGGCACAAATTATAGCTCTTTAGAAAGTACTTTTAAAACTAAAACTATTATGTAGCCCAATAAAATGTTCACTTAATATTGTTAAAATGGTAAATTTTATGTATATTTTATCACAATGAAAACACTATTTTCAAAAAAGCAAAACATTTTAATTTTAGTGTGGTACATGGTGAGTTTTAATATTTGGCATGTGGAAAGCCAAAACCACTTATTAGAGAGGCCATCTTACTTTCAGGGAAGGTGTTTCATCTCTTTGTCAAAGACAAGGTAGCTGAATATGTTGTAGTTGTTTCTGCTTCTTCTAATCTCTTCTACCGCCCCTTGGATTTTTTTTTTTTTTTTGCTTGCTAGTATTTTGATGTTTTACATGGTAGTTTTGTACTATAATTTTAACTCAGGGATTGTGATGCCTCAGCCTTTCCTTTGTTGCACAGAATTGCTTTTGCAATTCTAGATCTCTTTTGCTTCCAGATGAATTTTAGGATTATTTTCTCTAATTCTATGAGATATGCTATTGGTATTTTCGTCAAGATTGCATGAAATCTGTATAGCAATATTGGAAGTATGGCCACTTTCACAATATTCTTTCTTCCTACCCAAGAGCAAGAGATATCTTACCTTTTTCTGATTTTCTCTTTGATCTCCTTTTTCAAGTAATGTAGTTTTCAGTGTAAAGTTCTTTTACTTTGTTCATTAGATAGATTCCAAAAAATTTCCTTTTTGTTTTCCTAATTTCTCTCCCAGTGAGTTTGTTATTTTTATACAGGAATGTAACTGAGTTTTGAGTGTTGACTTTGTATACAGCTAAGCTACTCAATTTGTTTATTAAATCTGGAAAACTTTTGTTGAGTTTTGGGGGTCTTCTATGTAGAGTATCATGTCATCCACAAATAATGAAAATTTAAATTCTTCCTTTCCTGCCCTTATTCCTTGTATTTCTTTCTCTTGTCTAATTGCACTGGATAATGTTTCCAGAATTGTATTGAATAGGAGTGGTGACAATGGACATCCATGTTTTGTTTTTTTGTTTTACAGGGAAAGCTTTCAGTTTTTGACCAATACAATGTTGGCTATTGATTTGTCATAGATGGCTTTCCTTACATTGAGATAAAGACCATTTATTCCAGTTTGCTGTAGGGTTTTTACTAGGAATAGGTGTTGGACTTTGTCAAATACGTTTTCTGCATTTATTGATATGATCATGTGGTTTTTGTCCTTGGATCTGTTAATGTGGTGTATTACATTTATTGATTTGTGTATTTTGAATCATCCCTCCATCCCTGGGATGAATCCTACTTGGTTGTGGTCTGTAATCTTCTTGAAGATTTCTTCCATTCTGTTTGCTAATATCTTATTGGGAATTTTTGTGTCTACGTTAATTAGGGAGATTGGACTGTAGTTATCTTTTTGGTTGAATCTTTCTCTAGTTTTTGTATCAATGCAATGCTTGCTTCCAGAAAAGAGTTTGGGAATATGACTTCCCTTTCAATTACATTAAAAATTTGAGGAATAGTGGCATTAGGTCTTCTCTAAATTTCTTCTACAATTCAGAAGTGATTCAGTGAGGACCAGGCTATTCTTTGTTGGTCAGGTTTTAATTACATTTCCAATTTCATTGAGTAGTATTGTTATTTAGAATTTTTATATCTTCTTGGTCTGTCCACTTCTTCTGTGTATTCTACCTTATCAAAATAGAGAAAGATTCATGAAATAGCTATTAATGAGCTTCTGGATTTCTGCTGGATCTCTTCTGATTTCACCCTTTTCATTCCTTATTGCATGAATTTGATCCCTTGCTTTCCTTTTTTTGTTTTTTGATAAGGTTATCTGAGAGTTTGTCAATTTTATTTAATCTTTTAAAGAATGAACTTTGTTTAATTTTTCCTATTGTTTTCATAGTCTCAACTACATTAATTCCTGCTATGATCTTTATAACTTCCTCCCTCATAACTGCATTGGGCTTGACTTGCTCTTCTTAGAAGATTGAAATTCAACATTATTTTATTTGAGCTCACTCAATTTTTCTGATATGAGAATTCACATCTACAAATTTCCCTCATAGCAATGGTTTCATTGCATGCTGTAAGTTCCAGTATATTCTATTGACATTATTATTTAACTGTAGAAATTTTCTAATTTCTTCTTTAATTTCATTTGTGGTGCATTGGTTTTTCAAGTGGGTGTTATTTAATTTCCATGTATTTATATAGTTTTGTGGTTTCTTTTGCCATTGATTTCCAATTTTATTGTAGTGTGGTCTAATAATATGGATTGGATAATTTCAATTCCTTTCCACTTATTTAAAGCATATTCTGTGAGCTAGTATATGGTCTATTTTGGAGAACAGTCCATGTGTATCTGAGAAGAACATGTATTCTGATGTGAGTTGGAACATTTTGTAGACATTTGCTAAGTCCATTTGTTAAAATATTTAGTTTAGTTCTGATATTTCTTTGTTGATATTTTTTGTCTATTTGAACTGTCTACTTGATACACTGGGGTACTGCAGTCTCCAATTACAATTGTATTAGTACTTACTTGATTTTTCATGTCCATTAATATTTCTTTTATTTAGTTCAGTGCACTGGTATTTTGTTCACATATATTTATGATTTTTATCTCTTCCTCTAGGACTGTTAATTTAACAAGTATATAATAACTTTCTTTGTCTCTCTTTATCTGTCTTGGCTTGAAATCCCCCTTATCTGCAAATAGAATAGCTATCGTTGCTTTTTTCCAGGCTCTAGTGCCATAGAGTATTATTTTCCATCCTTTGATTTTCAGTCTATGAATCTCTTTTGGAGTTAAATATGTTTGTATTTATCATATTGTTGGATCTTGTTTTGATCCATTCCACCAATCTCTTTCTTTTCATTGATGAATTTAGACCATTTACATTGATGGTTACAACTGATATGCATTGACCTATTTTTGTCATATTTTGCCTTGTCAGTTTGTTTTCGTTCCCTTCTGTTTAATTTCTTGCCCTGCCTGATGGATTCATTTTATTGGTGTTCATAGAATTGTAGTCCATTATCTCTTTCTAGAATATCCTTCAGAACATTTTGGAGTGCTGCTTTGATGGTCATGAATTTCTTCAGGTGTTCTCTGTCATGGAAGTATCTTATTTCTACATCAATTTTGAAAGATAGTTTTTTTAGGGTACATCAATCTGGGTTGGAGGATGTTTGCTTTCAGGGCTTGAAATACTTCACTCCAAGCTCTCCTTGACTTGAATGTTTTTGTTCAGAAGTCTGCTTTGATTCTGGTGGGCTTCCCTTTATAGGTGATTTGTTTCTTTTCTGGAACAGACTTTAAGTTTCAGTTCTTGTGTTGAATTTCTGGAATCTTGACTACTATTTGCTTTGGTGTAAATGTTTTTTGATCATGGGTAATTGGAATTCTATACACCTCACTTATCCAAGAGAAATTCTATTTCTATGATTGGGAAGTTTTCTACCATTGCTTCTGTGACAGGTTTTTTATGTCTTTTTTTTTCTATCTCCCACTTTTTCATTGACTCTACTCTATCTTATGTTACTCTTCATTGCATCATCTGGCAGCTGTTGGATCGATTTTTTTCTGGTCCCTTGCTACTTTTAGGAAGTTTTTCTTTTCATGATAGCTAACTGCAAACTTGTTTTCTAGATCTGATATTCTGTCCTCATATTGGTTCATTCTACTGCATACACTTTCAATAGAATTTTTAATAACCTGAATATCTGTTTGAATATGTTTCATGGATTCCATTTCTTTCCTATGTTTGGCATTCATGGTTTCCATCATTTTCCAACTCTCTATTTTCTTTTATCTGTTTCTACTGCAGATTTACTAAACATGTCCTTCATTTTTGTCATCAACTCTGTAGTTATCTGAGAAATTATTTCTGTTTTGATATTTTGTAGAGCCTCATTCATCTACTTTGTTATTTCCATGGTTACCATTTCAGAGAGTCCAGGTGGGTGGCTTTTGAATTGTTCCACCTCATTGCCCCTGGGATTGTCTTTGGTGAGCTATAATTCTTGGATTGCATCTTGCTTCCATGTCTTCTCATTTTCTTTTTTTAGAGGAATTCCTGCCTGATGCTTGTAAATTTGCTTATGGTAGGTAGCTTTATTGCTAGTATCTAGAACCTTTGGGAAATGAGTACTTCTCAGAAATGTCTTCTAGGGCTACCTGGCTTTTGCCTTTTGAGTGTGTCATAAGATATGACTTCTTCAATTTATTGGAGATGATAAGTTGCTGTCTATTTGACCTAGCCCATAGTTCTTTGGCATTGGCCTATAGTATTGTCTATGACATTCAGAAAATCTCAGTCTTGGCATACAAGTAACAACAACTGATTAGAACAATTATGTCACCTTGGCTAATGTAGTAAAATCAGTAATAACAATAGCATCAAGCAAAGCCCAGAAAATGACAAACTGTGGTAACAATTAATTTCCCTTTAACCATATGAATAAGATTTGTAGTTATATGACAAAATGTAAAATAAACCAAAAAATTGTATACTATAACCCCCCCCCAATTTGGTGATTTTATCCTCAGGGGAGAAATCGTAAAAGAGATTAGGGGGAAAAATAGGGAAATAGAAGAAGAGAAAGAGATTAGAAACAATGCTAGAAGAAAGATTACATAAGCTCTGGGGAACTAGTGAAGAACATAAGAAGGATAAAAAGAAGGAAGAAACAGAAACAAGAAAAGAACCAAACAATAACAATAAAAAACTAAAAGCAATGGTCACACTCATATAAAAACAAGAACAATCAATCAAGAAAAAGGCAAAAAAGCAAATATAGGAAGAAAATTAATAAATGTACACTTCAGGATATATCTCTGCTGTCACTGGTAGACAGAGGGGACAGAAAGAGGCTTGATCTATGTTGATTGACCCAGCAAGCCATCAGTAGAATTATATAAGGGTAGTGAATATTCCCAGCAAACCTGCAACTTTAGTTCTGCTGAAATTCAGGCTGTTTCTTGTTTTTGCCTTTGAGGCTAGGACCTCAGTTGTTCAGCCTGCAATACTCTAGGTTTCTCCTGCTTGCTTGAACCCAGCTCCCCGTTGATTTGAACTCAGCTCCCTGACCTCCTGCCATCTTCAACTCAGTTGTGCCTCACCCTGACCCTAGGAGCCACTAGATGGAGCCAACCTGTAGCTGCTCTGAGTTCTGAGTTCAGTTGGTCCCTTTCCAAAATGATGACCAGCCAATCCTCTTGTCCTGTCAGACATCTGAACCAAAAAAGCTCACCAGGTACTTCAGTCTGCAGCATACACTGCTCTGTTCCACTTGTGAGTTTCTCCATGGAGGCCTCTGGGGTAGCCAGTAGTCACCGTGTGTCTTCAGATTTGTAGCAAAATGGAAAATATTTGTTTTAAATATTAAAAAATGGAATTATCCTTCTAATCGCCAATTCATTCCTGAGTTGGGAGCATTTATTTTTTTCCAATTTCCCTTCAGAATTTAAATTTTTTCTTATGGTTCTTTTCATTTGTATAATCTGAATTATTTTTGTTTTTTCAAAAGAAATTATCTTTTAACAAATGAGTTGTTAGCCTGTCAATGTGGATTGTTTACATAACCAAAACTTACACATCCGTTGGTAAGACTTATTTCTTTATCTCCAACTCTCAAAAGTATTTTCTGGCATGGAGCAGAAAACTCCATTTGTTAAGTAAAAACCAGAGTATCAGCAATTAATAATCTAAGCCTTTAAACTCTATACTGAAGATAGTTTGGTGTTACTTTCAATTTGTTCTTGTCTGAAGAGTTTTACTATTATGCAATAAACTTCAGTTTTGAGTAGGTCTTATTTCAAGTATTATGAATTACCTGGAAATCATCTAAGAAGCCAGTACCTCATAGCACTTTTTCTCAATTAAAGTTGTAATTATTCTTGATTCGAAATGTTGTGATTAATCGAAATTAGTAGTATATTCATGATATACAATGAAAAATAGAAAGTGATCCTATTGCTACAGGTAGGTAATTCTGAGGAAAATTCACAGGTCTTCAGGTTTTATGCAGCATATTACACACTCCAATTTTCAATCTTATACTTTGTTTTTAGCTCTTGTTTTATATACAATCTAATTTGCCTCTACCAAGAGTTGTATGCTGGAACTTACCACCCAAGGTGATGGTATTAAAATGGAGCCCTTTGGGAAGTGATCAAGTCATAGAAGCCTCATCACCATAAATGTTATTAGTGCCATAATAAAAGGGCTTTATGGAGACTTGAAATTCTTTTTGTCCCTTCAACTCCTGGAAGTCTCCATGACAAGAAAAGTAACTAAGACACACATAAATACCTTAGCATAACATTTATTTAAAAATGAAGAACAAGCAAATCCTATCAATTTTCATGAGTAAAAGCTGGGTTGCAGTATTAGAGGTCCCATTTGACCCAGCTATTCCCCTGCTGGGTGTCTTCCCAAAGAATTAAAAGTATCATGCCATAGCAATATATTCACACCCATGTTTATTGTGACACAGTTCCTAATAACTAAATCTTGGAAACAACCCAAATGCCCATCAACTGGTGACTGGATAAAGATGTGATTTTTATAAAATAGAATATTACTCAGCCATAAAGAATGATAAACTAGAGACAGTTATAGCTAAATGTATGCATATCAAGGCCATATTCTCAAGTGAAATAAATAGGACACACGTCTAAATATTGAACTGTCTCTGTGGTGTGAGAAACTGAAAGTATAAACGAGGACCAAAGCATATAATAGATAATGTGAAATAGGAAGCAAAGATTCAAAGAGAAAGGGGCAGTTGTCAGAGAAGAAAAAGAAAAAACATGAGAAAAGAAGAAAAAACAGAAACAAAGCTTTTGTAAATAAGGAGGGGTGGAGGGGCAGAAGGGAGGGAAGAGGAATGGGAAAAAACAAGAACAAAGATATATCATGTACAGGTACAAATTCTCAGTGATGAACGTAATCATGATGATACCTAAAATGTACCAATAAAGTTATTTTTTTGAAAAACTGGGTTGCTTCTCTGGAGTTATGGAGAAAGGAGAGGAATGAACTTCTTGAAGTCCTGGAAATGTGTTTACCATGCTGTATAAATATATTAAATTTCATCAAGCTGTACACAGATTAGCACTTTATGCATGGTAGTCTATGTATAACTTTCAAAAATTATTTTCAGGGAAAAAATGGCATCTGCATGATAAATAGAAGTGCACCAGATATGTTTCTGATTCTAACTCGTGTCATTACTGTCCCTTAAAATCAGGTGATACCAGAATCATATCCACTAGGAACTCCTCCAACCAGCCTGCCTTACTGCAATTGATTTCTCTTCTCCAAGTCCCACCTGTTGCTTCTCATTTTTATCCCTGGACCTTTTATAGAGCAGATCCAGACAAGCTTATGTGAGCTCCATGTGTTTTTGTGTGCTCCAGGTGTTGGGATGAATTAATTTTTCTCTCATAATTTTCTCTACTTCATTTGAGGTTTGCAGACTAGTCTGAAGTCTACAGGAGTCTGATCAACCCATTCAGTTCTCTCCTACAAAAGACTACTACAAAACAGGAATATTCATCTATACTGCAACTGTTAACAATGATATGTAAATTTGACTGGAGTAAGAGTTGCTTGGTAGATTAGTACAGCACTGTTCTGGATGTGTCTGTGAAGATGACTGGTATGTAGACAATCAAACAGAGGGAGAAAGACCTACCCATATTGTGGTAGCACCAACTAATGGGCTTGTAGCCTGAATGTAAGGAAAAAAATAAAGAAGTGTGTGTCTTTTCAAAGAGTTCCAGTTAGCTTGAGCAAGTGTGTCTTTTGCTGCCATTGCCTTTTGACCTTACTCTCTAGTTTCTTTAGCCTTACAATGCAGGCTTATATTGGCAATTGTCCAGTAAGCTTCCAGGTCTTCAACTTTGGACTAGCACTTCATACCTGATCCCTCTTGTTCTGCAGCTTCATCATCTGGCTCATACAGATAATCACTCTGGACACTTCTGCATCTGATCTTTTAAACCTACCTAAGAAATTCCTTTGTGTATACATTTATTTTTTAGAGAACCCTAATCAATACATACAAGTATCAGAAATTTTGAAAAGTGAAAGAGATTTGTTAAGAAAAATTAAATGTTGTATTCCTATATAATAATCATATTTATAGTTCTCAGACTCACGTATGTGTATAAGGAAACCTTAACAAGGTGATATGATAGTACTGCTTATACTAACACACAATTGGACCTGTTTTGCTTCATAGTGGTCAGGTAAGGAAGTATACTTGGTAGAACAACATGGTAAGGTTTTAAACAATGTTAGAAAACAAAAAGAAAAATGTGAGAGATAAGATATTTTGTGCATGATATGAGGGCAAGTTTAAACCAAACAGCTGTAATTTTAAACTGGTTTGAATATTTAATTAAATATACAGGAAAGTTTATTGCAAAAGTATATATTAAAACAAGCATGTGTACCACTGATAGGAGGGAGATGGGGGTTAAGGGCAAAGTAATACGAAAAAAAAACTACAAAACCAAAAATGGGCCAAAATGAATAAAGAAAAAAATAGCATGTCATGAACTTAAAAGAATTCTGTAGTTATGAAGTCCTTTTTCTGAACTGGAACAAATTTACCAGGGTCATTTGATTAATTATAAATGGCTGCTGCATACTTACATAGTAACTGGATACTTGCTTCTGTAACTCATAAACAGTTGTGTTTGCACCAAGTATATATAGCAGACAGTAAGGATCTAGTTCAGATAGAGAGATAGATAGATAGAATAGACAGCCATAAATTGAGAATTTATACAAAAAAGAAAGCATAAAATTGGGTCTCATAATCTATTTGTTCACAAAGTTTGAATTTATTTTTTAAAATCATTCTTAGATTATCTAATTGCATAGATAATATTATAAATATTTGGATTTTAAAGGATTATGTTCTTGTAAAAGAAGATACAATTACCTTAGCATATTTTGAGAAACAAATAGTGTTAAACTTTTCCAGATTAATAGGTTATATTTCACTTGAACTTTTAAAGGTAATGATTAAACTTATAAGCATCTCCAAAGTGAGATTTAGTTCACTTTTTCAGAATGTTTAGCATTCCTAGAAATATCACTAATTCTAGACCTGATATATCAAGTAAGCCTGTCCAAATTAACTGTGAAAATTCAGCGTTGATTATAGGTGATATTTTCTGAATCTCTTCCCTGTAAAATTGAAATAATTAAACATTGATGCAGAATAGAAGAGAACAATAATCCAGATCATTTAGAACGCATTTTCTTTGTTTCTGGGTGTGACGAAAGAACTGGTTCAACAATTAGTGAAAAATATATATTATTGTCATTTTAGTATTCTCTGACCACACAACACACACACACACACACACACACACACACACATACACACATTAAACTCAAATGATATAAAAGACCTGCAAGAGCTTTCTCTTATTCATTCATTTCTTCACGTTTTTTTTTTTGGTTTTGTTTTGTTTTGTTTTGTTTTTGTACCAGGGATCGAACTTGGGTGCTTGTGAAACCACTGAGCTAAATCCCCGACCCTCTTCACTCATTTTTTAAATAAAGACTGAACATGGGAAGTGAATACCAAATGTTCAGGTGCTAAAGCATGATTAAGTTATATCCATTTCAAATCTCAGATATATTCTATATAAACAAGCAATGATCTAAGAACAAAGTCTTAGTTCTCTGTTAATATCTGAAAAGAATTTGAAGGCAAACATGATGGCTACCAGTCAACTGATACTTTAACAAATCTTGCCAATGTTACCTATACAAATTTGAAAGAAAGAAAGTAATATAATCTCTATTCTTTATAAGATTATTTCACAAGTCTTAAGATTTAAAAAGAAAATCTCACAAAGAGGAGTATCCCCATGCTTAGTACTTCTTGGTTGCAAAATTACAAACTATAAATACAAGAGAGGCACGTAATATTACATTTGATATCTAATATATTTTTGTTATTCTTGACTTTATTTTAAAAATTTATTTCATATTTCAGGGCTAGGTGCTTGTATATTGGGAATCAGTAAGTTTTTTTAATATGTAAGGGCCCACATATTAGACTTGTGTCATGATGAACACATTATAACCAAATTCTCAGCTAGACAAATTGCAGAGTCCTTTCTGAATTAGTCTATCCTCTTCTACTTGCTATTCCTAAGTTTGAGGGGTTGTTTTCTGTTTACAAATAAAGGTCAGAGCCCTGAGTCAGACAGCTTTGGACAGTAGTGAGTACAACAGGGAGTAAAAAATAAAGTTGGTTACGTAGAGAAAATGCAGGATATCTGTTGTTTTCAGTTAAAGGTACATGGCCTTCAGGTGGACTTCTGGGCAGATATGCTTTGACAACATTTTAAACTCTTTCATGTTTTTTCTTCTATTAAATGTTTCTTAAATGCTGATGTATTCCCCAGGTGGCCACAGCCCACACATCTCCATTGCGTCTAGACTGCTCCTGTTGCAACTACAGCTGAGATCTCCACGATAGGGACAGCTTTCTCTTCTATGAAGTATGTATTTTCTATCCAAATAATCAAATAGATGAAGTAACAAATGTATTATTATCCAGTGAGATGTAAACATTGTTATCCTTGAAACTTTAACCAAAGACACACACACACACACACACACACACACAAATATGTACACACAAACAGGTACATACACAGAGAGTTCACTGCAAGGAATTTACTTACACAATTGTTTACCATTTTCTTAGCTACCTCAAAGTCCACAGGGCAGTCAGTAAGAGAAGATCCATGGGAATGGAGAAAGATTAAAAGCCCAGGGAATGTGTGAAGGCTCTGATGTTTAGGGAGACTTGCACTGATTAAATCAGGCTCAATTCAGATAACCTCCATTTTATTTGAGGAAGAATTAACCCCTTAGGGTTAATTAACCCCTTAGGGTTACCTCTGAAAATCCCCCCCACAGCAGCAACTACACTAGTGTGTGATTAAAGAATTGGACCAAAATGGATGAATGCTGCAAAATGGTTCCTCTTTTCTTTCTACCCTCTTATAACAGAGACTACTTCTTATAAATCACTGTATCAGTAAAGATATTAGAAAAAGAATTGTGAGAAGTTCTTCAGCCTATCAAAGTTCATGTAAGTCTAACATAAAAATCAATTTGTCTTACCTTTTTTAATGATGAATAACTTTATTATTCACTAAACACACACATATACAAAAATTAAAATTGTTCAAAGAAAAGCAATGCAAGGGGAAAAATCTATAATAATATTCGAATTTAATAGAACTCAACCAAAGCAAAACTGAAAAGCACTTAAACATTTTCCATATAATTTAAAAAGCACTCAAGCATTAACAACACATCAGAAGATGTGATTTGTTGTAGAAAGATTTTCAAAACTATTATTGAACAAATAGTGGTCTGGAAAAATAATTCTAATTAACTAATAGACTCCACATAGACCAAATTTTTTAAAATTTAAATTTCAATACAGTTATGTGACACGTGATGGAAATATAATCTGAGAAATATGTTATTAGGCAATTTCATCCATGTGTATCACAAAGCACCACACAGAGTGCCAACTTCTAAGTGCAAACTGAAAAGATATATGTCAATCAACGGTGATGGCCACTTGATATTATCCAAATACTCAGTTAAACAAGAGATACATGAGGCTACCACTGGCATAGCAGCACACTGCTTTACACTAAACTCTTTTATACAAGTAGGATTATACTCTAAAGGATGAAAAGTATAGCATGTTATGATAAGTACCTAACAGAGTAACAGTCATTTATCACACTATTGAGTACTGTGCACTGTACATAGGTGTATGTGCTTCTTCCTGTTACATACCCACCTCTCCTTTGATCTGTGACTCTTCCTTCCCAACCCACTAATGAGCTCCAGCCTAGTCTCTATCTACATCTCTTTCCATAAGATTAAACACAATCTATATAAGGATTCTTTCCAGATTCCAGTCAGTAACCTCATCTCTCCCCTTCCCCTCCTGCAACCTCTACCACTTTGAACCTATTCTTCATGTTTCAAATTATCCATTATTCATTTTAATCCTTGATTACACTTTCAGTTTCTAACATTAGAGAAACTATTCAGTATTTACACATGTGTGTCCTATTTATTTCACTTAAGAGGATGGCCTCAATATGCATCCATTTAGCTGTAAATAGCTCTA
>NW_004624867.1:4423832-4437905 GCF_000247695.1 Heterocephalus glaber
AGATTATTTCTGCTTTGAATTTTTCTAGAGCCTCATTCATCTGTTTTGTTACTTCCTGTGCTATCAGTTCAGGGTGTCCAGGTGATTGATTATCACTTTTCCACCTCGTTTCCCTCAGAATTTGCCTTTTGTGGGGTGGAAGACTGAGCTTGTGACTTGCTTAAACGTCTTCTCATTTTTGTTTTTGGTACTGTCCTTGGTTTAGTTTCTGGGTTGATACTTTGAAGTTTCTTATTGTAAGTATCTTTGTTGATGTATTTAAAACCCTTATGGAAGGAATGCTTCTCAGAGGTGTCTTTCAGATGTAGCTGGTCTTTAGGTTTTGAATCTCTAATAGCTCTGAGGCTATTTCATTTTCATTATACCAGGAAGGACAACTGATTAGATCAACCACAACACCTTAGCCTAAGTGATACAATCATCAACACTATAGCATCAAGTATCTTTTAGAAAATGATAATTTGTGGTGGTTAATAACCTGTCACCTTTAACTGTGTGAATTAAATCAAGATCAAGAACCAATCCAACACATGTTTATAGTGAATAAACTCTTCAATACAACAATTTCACCCTTCGGCATGGGGAATTAGAAGCAGTTGGGGAGGGAAGAATAGGTAGATAGAGGGATAGCAGAAGGTTAGCAGTGACGCCAGAGGGCACAGGCAAGAGAGGAGAGAAGAAAAGAAAAATAAAGAAGAAATATGAATTGGGGCCAGAACAGGAACACAAAGGGAGATGAAGAACAATGTGGGACAGCAAGGGAGTGAGTGAGAGAGCAAGAAAGAAAAAAAAGAGAAAAAAAAAAAAGAGCAAAAGAAAAATTTTAAGAGTAGATAAAGAGAAAAAATAAAAAATAACAGCAAAAAAAATACAGTGGTAATTTTGAAAATCACAAATAAAAGATAAAAATGAAAGGCCTCCTTCAGGGTACATCTCTGGCATCCCAATAAACAATGTGGGCAGCAGTGTGCAGATATAAGTGAATAAGTCTCAGTAAGCCAATTGCAGACCCATGAGATTCAGGCAGATTTCTGGCTGCAAGTCCCAAGTTGACCTCCCTGTCCTCCTCCAGGGTTAAACCCTGCAAGATTCTTTACAGGTTCCAGCTGCCTTTCCCCTGAAGATAGTACAGGTTCAAATGGGAAGTGATGATCTCTCCAACTTACCAAGCATGGTGGTCTGTTGCACCTTTACTCCAGAGATTCTCTTTGCTTTTCCAGTGGGCTTCAATTTTCATCAGGGAGCCTGAGAGAGGTCCTCTCTCTGTTGTTCACTTCTGCAGCTAAGGACAGTGGCCTTTATGTCCTCCTGTGCCTCTATAGTGTGGAACCAGGTAGCTGCACAGCCAAGAGGCCAGAGTCAGCAGGGTGGGGTGGGGCCTGTTGTTGCAGGCGCCTGTGCAGCTAAGCTGGTGACTGGTGGGCATGCTTGGGGGGAAGGGGGTGTCTCACAGTCTAGTGGATGCAAGTGGGCAGGGCAACCCATATGGACCTGGGTGCAGCCACCTACCACCTGTTCTGACCTCAAGGCCAAGCTGGTAGCTGGTGTTTGTTTTACCTTTTTATATATATTTTAGTTCATAGTTAACATCTGTCAGACACTAAAAATGTCTATTCTTGCTTGGAGTATCAGTGATACAATTATTACAACACTATGTGATGTCTTACACAATGAATGGATACATTTCTTAATGTGATAGAATGTAATTGAATATTCCATTTAATTATGTGTTATTGAGCATATGTTAAATGCATAATCCTTTACTGGAAAATACATATGGAAATTTAAAACCCTTACCATTTTGCTTAAAGAATTTAAAATCCATGGAGAGATTTTTTAATTAAAAAAATTCACTAAAGTGCTACAATGGAAGTAACCAAAGAATATTATTGGAAGACAGAGAAAAGGCACCTAACAAGGATGAAGGTGTAAGAAATGCTTTAAATTGTGAGTTATACCTCAGCTTACACAACAGAGAAAATTTATTTTCAGTCAGAAGAAAAAAACGATATGTGAGAAAAATTTTGCAAACTGTTTTAGAGGCACTGAAATGTATAAAAAATGAGTAAGATTCCACAGAAAAATTAAAGAGTAAATTTTGACTCTGGGAGGAGTGATATTGAAGCATATTAAGGAAGAAATATTAAATATAAATGTTTAAGCTTTTAAAATCATGAATAACTCAATTTTTCATTTTCAAAGAGATCAGTCGGGACAGTGATGGGAGGAATCAATTCCAAAAACTCATTCTGCCTCCATCCAGATTGATATGAGATAAACATAGAACTGTCCTCAGTTTCCTTGATGGCAGACAGCAGGAAAACATGTCCATGAGTATAAAGGGTTAATTTTAAACCTGAAAATTTCAAGAAAAATACACAGACTAAATAAAAGGTGTTATTCTGTGTTTGTTTCTGGATATTTTGTCTCTTTAGAAAAGAAAGAAAAAAATTGAAGATCTTAGACACCTACCACTTAGTTTTCTCAGTTTTTTCCCTGTTGTTTCTTTTTATTACAAAATGAATATAAAAAAATAAAACTATAATCATTTTTAAACCAATTATAAATTTAAATTTCTTGAGCCTCTATCAAATACATCATATTTTGGATTCTGACTAAATTTTGTATTTTGTAAATATAAATAAAATGGCAACTTTAAAAAGTGCCATTTCAATGCTATGATTTAAACTATTAGAGCAAATGCAAATGCTGTAATAAAATCTTAGCATACTTTAGTGAATAATAATAAAAATTTCACTAAATTATAAATGGATTGAGATTACACTTCCAAAACCATTGTTCATTCACATGCAGCCATATATATATATACATATATATGTATGACCAATTCTATTATATATACGACATTTACCTAAAAAATGGAAAAGCATATCAACCATAAATGGACATAGATTCAGAAATATCCATTAGCCTTTCTATCCAAAGAAAGATCAAATAATTAAATTATATTCTATGATATTTTCTTCCTACAACCCACCTCCATGATAGATTTTCATTAACTATTTAAATTAAATAATTTCACATAAAGTTTTTGAATTGTTATTAAAGTCTTATGTTGAAAATTATCCCTCCTTTTGTCTCAGATTTTTAGCACTTGATAATCTCTAGTTGACTTTTACCTAATGATCTTAGATGCCCACTCAAATTTAACAACAAGTATTCACAGGTAGGTGGAAAATTGTGCTTAGAGTTTGGAATTGTTTACCAGAATACATCTAATCTATTGTGATTTTTATGTAATCTTGCTTTTGCATTAGTGTAACCAGTCCTCTCATTACTATATTTCTTTTTTGTCTTGAGTTATTCAGCTCATTAGAGAAAAAATTTCCAATTATTTAGCAGGGGTACAAAAGTGGTTCCTGGTGTTCTCCTGAGCAGAACCAGGAGATGTAAATTTGACATTTTTAGTACTGTGCTTCCCTGACTATCCCCCTATTTACTAGTCCTTTATAGAGTTGGTATGTCTAACTCTATAGTTGGCTAATATATCCTCTGAACTTCAAGTAACAACATCTTCACATTTTTTCTAATCCTTGGAATTGTGGAGGCAAATACCATGCTATTTGATAGCTAGCATATTCTCCTATGTTCATAGTTGAACCAAATTTTGCTACATAGGCCGTGTCATCACTGATACCAAAGATCATTTGGACAGAAGCCTTACTAAATGTCTTGGTTATTGGTATGCTCCTCTTTGAGTACATAAAAATTTAAAACTGGACCTAGGACCACTAGATGAAATAAAATGAAATTGTGTGAATAAGAAAGATCCACAATGGTGTAATTGCATTTGTTTCCATACATTCATACTATGCCCTGATTCCAGAAGGTTTTCCAATAGAATATGGGCACAATTAATCTTATACTCAATTTTTGTACAACTTTTTAAATCCTTTAAGCCAAAGCTTAAAATATTTTCCATTACCTGGTTAAAATATAAAGTGTCTCAACTGTCAATTTTAATTTTCAAAAATGCTAATGGTCTAAGAGTGACAAAAATGTACTGTATTCTCTAATATTGTGTTTCATTGACCAGTTATATGAAGCCATGTGTGAGCTGTGGTGAAAAGAAATATATCCAGTGGGTCTGGATGGCAAATATTAAAATTTTGTGCTTCGTATATATATACTTTGTATATGTTATAGAACAAGAAATGGAGAGAACAGAAAAGAATACAATAGAATGGAGTGAATAGTATAGAGTATAATAAAATGAATAGAAAAATTAAAATAGTGTTAGCTTGCTATCAGTATAACAAATACTAGTTCATGGTTGCTTTACTCCATTGCTTTTAGGCCTGTGGTAAGACAGAACATCGTTGCGGGGAACAGATGAAAGAGAAACTGCTTACCTTGTGATGCCCTGGAAACATAAACAGGGGAAAAGACTGGTTCCAATAGCCTCTTTAACAGAATTCCCCTGATGAGCTCAAGTTCTTGCTCTAGGCCTTATCCCTGAAGGTTCTGCTATTTCTCAAATGTGCTATATAGCCTGTTGACCAAGCCTTTAACATATGGCCTTGGCAGGATATTGATGATGCAAACCTAGAATAGAAGAGAATAATGCAATGATTGTTGTCAGCATCCAGCTGTAGATATAGACTGTGCAATTCACTCATTTGCTCTCTATGATCTTTGTCTTTGGAGAATTTAATTCAAGGGACTTTTCCATGATACTGGGTGAATTTTAAAATTATTTTTATTTTTAATCATTTTACTTCATTGAATGTAAGAAGAACATTTTGTTTCCTAGGTCAACAATATGCTTGGTCTGAGCATCAACGTGACCAATTTTATGACCCAGGTAGCAGGCACAAGGAATATAAGGCATTTCCCTTTCATTCTAAAGAGCTAACAATTGAGTTTTTGTTGATTTTACATAACTTACTCTAATTCTCCCTCAATCCAAAAAACTGATTTTTTTCATGCAGGAAATTTTATTTATTACAATTGTCTAAGGTTCATTTGCCCAGTCATTCACTAAAACCATTGGCCAAAACAGGCATTTAAGTATTTATACACTCCACTAATAATGATGTTTTGTTTTATATCTAAAATATAATATCTCCAAAAGCCTCATGTATTTGAAGATTAATGGATCTGAGAGATGCTATACTCATTGATTGATTAGTCTACTGTTCAGTTCATAGCTAACTTTCTTTTAGGAGGGTAGGGCTGGTTGGAGGTGAGTTACTGGGGACCTGACCTAGAAGAATATATTCTTGTCCCCATCTCCTTCTTTTTCTCTTTGTTTTTTTTTTGCTGCTGTGATGTTAGCAGCTTTCTTCTACCTGGTTTTTCTATTACAGTTTCTGCACTGGAGCCAGATAACGATACGCTGAACCAACTGAAAGATAAACCTTTCCTCCTTTAGGTTGCCAGTGTTCCATATTTTGGCCTAGAAACCAGAAAGTGACTGGTAAAAACTGGAACCTAATTATTACTCCACTAATGAAGAGTTTAACTTCATTCACTACTCTTTGATCCATCGAGGTTGTATCATTTGCAGAGATTGGTGATGCTGTTTTTTCGGTAATGATTTTCTAGTTGCGTCCTTCAATCCATAAACTCTTATAAGAAATCCAAGCAGTATTTTTTCTAGTAGGAAAATTATGGGCTCAACCATCCTACAAAGGAGTGGGGAGGTACTTAGATGGCTTTGGGGTGAACTTCACAGAAGTGAAGCAAATTACTCCTAAGGTTTTCCTGAATTCTCTCCTTCCCTTTTCCATAGCATGTTGCTGATTACTTTATACGCACTTCATGGTGAGTTATCATGTGTCACAATCTCCTACTGAATGTGTTTTTTATAACACCCAAATTTCAGTCCGTATAACTAATCTTGCAACTATCTATGGCCTTTCATTTTAATAGAGAGTTCTGTCAATTCTGAGTAACATTTCAAGGTAAGTGCAAGTAATGCATTTATTACCTAAATAATAAAGCATAGAAATTGAATGACCTGTCAAAAATTACTCAACTATAACGGCAAACCTTGAGGTCAAACACAGGCCTCTTTGTCTTTGACACTGAGTTTATAAGCTCTGCAAGAAACAGCTATAGTACTCTAAATGTTTCATATTTTGGGCTGTGTTAAAAGTGTACCTGTGGCTTTTCATAATTGTATTTACCTAGCTAATTATTTTGTTTATTTGTTCATTCATTCTTTGAAATTCTAAATATAAATTTAAACTGAAACAATATTGATCAGTAAAATTCATAATTACTGGAACCTTAATGAGAATAATTTTCTAATCATGTTGGATATTTGTATCTTCCTAACATAAATTAACTATATAAAAATGATAATTGTATATTCAGTAGGGCATTACGTAAGGTAAGTGTCAAAAATATTTATAGTTTAATATATTAATATTTTGTCACTCTACCACACAAATTCAAAAGCAAATGTTCCTGACCCATGCCAAGAAGAAAGGGCAGGGACTCTGAGAAGGCAGCACAGGAACAAGCTGATGGTTTTTGTTATCCACAGTGTTGGCTTTCGAGGTTACCCATTACCATTTGGCCTATAGGACAGAAAAGAAAAAAGGCAGAGCACTCCTGTTCATGTCATCATTGCCATGACAGGAATATAGTTGTCTCTTAATATTCACTTTTTTAAAGTAGGAAATGTTGATCTTGACTGGGTTATCAGTTTTGAGTAACAACTCTACACTGAGGAAAAGGACCATGGTTCTTCGTAAGACATGGATAGTTGTCCTTGCTACAGATGATAGAACAGCAGTATTTCAAAATCTTCAGAATGGAATTTAATTGTTTATTATTCATTTTATTATTACATTAACCAAACGAATAACCTATCCGAGAAAAGGTTTTGAAGGTACTTACAACTGATGTGTGCTTCTTTATTTATTAATCATAAGCAAATACAAACATTGTGACAGTGCCAGGGTTTTTTCCTCAAACAGAAACATGTAAATTACCTATCCCAAACCTTGAAACTCATGGGTCGTCTGGCTTAAGGAGTCATAAAATATAACAGGTGTAAGCATAAATTCTTTGTCATGGAACAAATGTAGCAATAGTCCTCAAGAGAAGAGGTTTTACAGCCCTGAGAGGCACTTGATATGCTTTACATTGATCCCTAGCTGCTGCCTGACGATGAATACATTACAAAAAGCTGATGAACGTGCCAAGGCCGTAGAGAAGCAAGGTGCTGCATGCTTCCTATGGCATAATAAAGATATATGCAGCTGCATGAGAATTAAATGGTCCCGGGCTGATAATGTAAATCAAAGAATAAAAACAACAAACTTCTGTTTCTCTAAAAAAGGTGAAACTATATATCACAACTAATTTGTAAGGTACTCATGTACAAAGTATGCTTAAGACTTCAACTTCTTGAATTGCTTCTTTGGATGAAATTAAACACATACATCATTGTAACAAATATCTCGCAGCAGATTGTGAACTTTAGAAATGGAAATGGGAAAAGGAATTAAAAGCAATGTATTTTATGTTTGTGTTCCTCTGTCTCAGGTTCAATTATTTTTCCATAAAGAATTTATGGTTCCTCTCCTACAGACATTGATCAGCCTTTTAATAGACATTTCTAAGATATTGTAAAAAATGACTTTCAAAAACAATAAACTCAACAACTATTATTTATCTAATTGTCTTAGTGACAGACTTAATAGTCCATTTCAAAATAGTGAAAAGGAATGTAGGGATAGGACACATTTCTTTTGTAGTACCAAACCTATTATCAACAGACAGTCTCAAATGAAAACAGTAAATAAAATAACTGCTAAATCTCCAGAAGAAAATTCATTATACACACGATAGCCATAGTTGTCAGAAATGCAACAGGACAGTGCGTCAGGGAGGAAACACCAACTTAGCAGGCATTATTCTTACTGTTAACTAATCATTTATGTTGGTCTCATTTTATATAATAGAAGAATTAAAGGATGAAACTAAGCTCCATTTAGCATTACTTGATTAAATATATACAATTTTATATCAATCTCTGGTATATAATATATGTAGATAATATGTAAAATGTGTTTCTATTTAGATATTTTGTATTTGAAAGTCTCTGAATTAAAGTTATATTGCACAATGTACACCCTCTGTAATTTGCAGGAGTCTAGCTCAGCTCTCACGTACATTAACTGACCAAACCCTGATTTGCCCAGATGTGTCTTTTATTTCCCCTAGTGATATTTTCATTCTCCCATGAGCACATAGATGTCCAATTAGGAATCTCATTCTTGCTCCCCAGTGCAAACAAAAAAAATTCATCACTCTGAATTCATTGCTTCAGTTTTCACAGAAATTGTTTATAGTTTTAAATTACGTCCAGTCAAAAGCTGTATGTCAACAATGAACCGCATATGTGACTGTGCACCCACAAGATTGTATTGCTTAGTCACATTGTTGAAGACGTTAGCTCCTGTCAATACTCACTATGATGGTCATGTGATGATAAAATAGCCTAATACAATTCTCAGTAACTGTCATTGTCATTGAGCAACATATGCCTGCAATATAGGAAAAGGAAGTTTTAATGATATAAGTGTAATACAGTTTAGATTCATTCTTACACCAAAAAGATATATAATTCCAGTAGTTCCCACACCACACTGCGAGGCTCAGTAAGATTCAGGCCCCAGATTATCTATTGATATCACAGACAGCTCTCTTATATGTTTATTTGCTATTTCTACTTCTTTGTCTGAGAAATGTCTGTTCATTTCAGTTGCACATTTTTGGACTAGGTCTTTATATTTGGGAGATCTGATTTTTTAAGTTCTTTATATATTCTAGATAGTAGACCATTTTCTGAGGAACAGCTGGTAAAAATTATTTCCCACATTGTGGGTTGTCTCTTCACTCTGTTGGTTTTTCTTGCTGTGCAGAAGCTTTTTAATAAGATAAGATACTAGTTGTTGATTCTTTGTACTAGTTCATGTGCAACTGAGGTTTTGTTCATAAAGTCTTTTCCTATGCCAATGTCTTCAAGAGTTCTACCTAGCCTCTCTTCCAGCCAGTTTATTATTTCTGTTTTAATATTTAGATCTTAAATCCATTTAGATTTTAGTGTAGTGCATGGTGAGAGATATAGGTCTAGTTTAAGTCTTTGCCAAGTTGAAACCCAATTGCTCCAGCACCATTTGTTAAAGAGGCTATCTTTCCTCCAGTGAGGGTGCTTGGCTCCTTTGTTGAAGATGAGATGGCTGAGTGTTTCTGGAGTTGTTTCTGCATCTTCTAATCTGTTCCACTTATCCTTAGGTCTGTTTCTTTGCCAGTACCATGCTGTTTTTATCACAGTAGCTTTGCTACTGTGATAAAAACTATACTTGTAGTATAGTTTCAAGTTGGGGATAGTGATACCTTGGCTTTGTTTCCTAGAATTGCTTTTACTATTCTAGGTCTCTTCTGGTTCCAGATGAACTTTTGGATTGTTTTCTCAAGGTCTGTGAAGTAT
Source organism: Heterocephalus glaber (assembly GCF_000247695.1). Next base: position 4,433,305 of record NW_004624867.1, read on the forward strand.
GCTGTTGGAATTTCAATTGGGATTGCACTGAACATCACTGGTCATTTGAGAGATGCAAATGAAAACAATGCTGAGATTCCACCTCACCTCAGAAAGAATGGCTGATATCAAGAAATCAACCAAAAACAAGTGCTGGCGGGGCTGGGGGGAAAAATGGAACTCCAGTGTTGCTGGGAGAGTAGAAATCAGTATGGATATATGTCAAAAACAAAGGATTAGAGGTCCCATTTGACCTGGCTATTCCCCTGCTGGGTATCTTCCCAAAAGAATCATAACACACCAATATATGTGCATCCATGTTCATAGCAGCACAGTTTGTAATAGCTACATCTTGAAAACAGAACAATTGCCCATCAAGTGGAGACTCGATAAAGCAAATGTGTTTTTTTTAATAAAATGGAGTACTACTACTCAGCCATAAAGAATGAGAAACTAGAGACATTTATAGCTAAATGCATGCACATTGAGACCATACACTTAAGTGAAATAAATAGGACAGATGTGTAAATACCAAATAGTTTCTCTGATGTAAGAAACAGAAAGTGTAAATAAGGATCAAAATGTATACTAGATAATGTGAAATAGGAAGAAAAGTTACAAAGGGGAAGGGGAAGTGAGAGGGGTAGGGGAAAGGAAAGAAGGGAAAGGAATAAATATGAGAAAATGAAAAAATGGAAACAAAGTCTCTTTAAATAGGGAGGGGTTTAAGGGAGGGCAGAGGAATGGGGAAAAATAAGAACCAAGATATATTATCTAAAGGTACTAATTTCCAATCATGAAGGTCAGCTTATTGTATACCTAAATATACCAATAAGATCAATAAAAAAAAAAGACAGCTCTCTCAAGAAGGTTGCTGTCTTCATGTCTGAAATAATTCCTTAAAAACACTTTGAGGGGTAGAATGCATTTCTAGCCACAAAAAGAATATTAATACAGATCCAAGGGCCTGGGATTTAGCTCAGTAGCACCATGCTTTCCTAGCAAACACAAGGTCCTGAGTTTGATCCCCAGTACAAAACAACAATAACAAAATAGAGAACCAAAATTTCTATGCTAAGATACTAAGCAAATATTCCATTTTATATTGTGTTATTAATGCATCTACAAAATAATCCCAGTTCTTTACATAAAAATCTTTAAATTATTGAATGATTATTTAGAAGGTTTTATAAAGTCACACAGAGTGAGATGAATACTCTACTGTTTTTTCTTTTTCACATTTGTGACATAAAAGGTCACGTGGTGCTTTTGGAGGCATGCCTTGGCTTATGGACCCTTCCTCCATCTTCAAAGAGAGAAGTGTAACATTTTCATGTCTTCTTCACTGATTCTCCTTTCAATGTCACATTGTCACTTCTAGTCCTCATCTTCTTGGCTCTCTCTTATAATACTCATTGTGATATCACAGGGCCTTCCAGATACTCCAGGAATAAACCACTCAATATTTAACTACATTAATGGAAAGCCCCTTTTGCTATGCTGACATCCACAAGTTATGAGGATTGCAACATGGACATCAGGGAACCCTTATTCACCCTACCACAATAAAAGAAGATGTATCTAAAAATGGTTTGGAAAATCTGAAGTTACATAGTTATAATTATAATTGTATAAATATGCCAGTCAAACATGCCTTTTGCTGTCAAGGTACAGTGATCCCCCAAAATGAAAACTGACGACTTTCATTTCTCCAAATATAAGACCAATTTATGCACTGCTTATATAGCTCATATATTTTCTCTTTAACTTTGATCAGTATTTTCAGAGAAATGTATAATTTTCTAATTTTGTTACCTACTTGGAATTATAAATAAAACGATAAACATAAACATGGGGTTCTAATAAGACAAAGTTAACACCAGGAATAGTATTTCTCAAGAAAACACTAGTAACATTTTGGTATATTTTCTAATTGTCCTTTTCTCTCATTCTTTTGTCTACAAACGTTTTACCTCAAAAAGTACATTTAATAACAGCTAACATGGAGTTAGCACTTGAAATATAGCACAGAATGAAAAATGGACTAAAGAAAACTACCTTATGTGCATAGATTTTTTATAAAAATTATTATGAACTAATCAATGAACCATGATTAAGTAGGGTAATTTAATAAATTATTGACTCCCTGCTTATAAATTTTGACCCACTAGGTCTTGTTAACTTTCACAAAATGTATTCTACTTTCCATTTACGCTTGTGTATGAACATTTTAGTTTTCAATTCATTCATTTTCCCCCAATGTTAAAGATAGAGCCCAGAGCCATGTGCATGCTAGGTAAGTACTGTTCCATTGAACAATTCAGCTTCTTCTTTCTGACTCAGCCAGTTAGAATTGTAGAATATGATGCAAGAAAATCTCATAGGATGACTACATACTTCCTTGCCTTGTCCTGTGATTGTCTTCCTTCCTTCCTTCCTTCTTTCCTTCCTTCCTTCCTTCCTTTCTTTCTTTCTTTATACAGGGGATTGAACTCAGGACCTTGTACTTGTGAGGCAGGTGTGGCACCACTGAGCTAAATCCCTGGTTCTCCTGCAATTTTCATATAAAATTTCATGGCATGGATATGCAACTTGAGTGTATACTAGATTATTCTTCAAGGTTATTAACAAACTGAAAGCCCAACTGCTGGAAGAGGGCTATCAAATTATGCATTCCCATTTGCCCAAGAATATGAATTATTAAAAAAGTTTTCTAGGTGATTGATTCAGTTGTACCTTGAACTTGTGAAACCTTGAAGTGTTAAAACCCCAGAGCGTTAGGTTGACTGGACATACTCTTGTGATTAGAAAATTTCTTGCTTAGTTTTGTTTTTAACATCTTGAAAGAATATATTATTCCACCTAAGGCTTATATGTTTAGCAACTTCTGATTGAATTGAAGTAGTTTAAAACTAAGTTTTCAATAAGTAATTCAAAAATTCATTTTCTTCCAGATAGATATTCCATAAATCCAGGACAATGTTTTGTTCAAGTTATCTTCTCCCTAGTAAAATTTCAGTGAAGTTTGTTTATTAATACAATGTATGTAAGCAAATCTGATTCTGGATCCTATATTGTAATCTAGATCAACTGGTCCTCAAGTCAATACCACAAGTTCATAAATTTCTGAGTTCTTGATAGCAGATAATGTAGGTCCTGCAGGTTTCTTTTAGTCCTTCTTCTTCTTCTTCTTCAAGACTCATTATGTATACCTAAAATGTACCAATAAACTTTATTCATTTTAAAAGACTTTTTTCTATTCTTGACCATTTATATTTTTGTATGCATATTAGAATCAGCTTTTAAATTTTCAGAAAAGTATTCAATGGGACCATGATATTAATTGCATTCTTGTAGAAGAATATGGGGGAATTAGTCGTCTGGTACTGAATTTTACAAATAATAAATACAAATGTATCACACCTGCATGAATCTATGTTATTTGGTATCTCTCAATAAATTTCATACTTTAAAAGATATCCAGTAGGTTGTTTGTTAGCAATCCCCAAGTAATTCATGATTTGGGTAATATTATATGTGAATTTTTATGTTGCTTTCTAATATTTTGTTGGAAATATAGAAATAAGTTTAATGATGTTTCACTATATACTCAGGTTGAATTTGCTTTTACTAATAATTTCTTGGAGATATTGTTGGAATATCAACAATATTTAAATATTTACTTCTTCCTCTTCAGTATTTAGGTTTTTATTCTTTTTCACCTGCCTTATTTTGGTAAAAAAAAATTATAGAGTAGAAGCACTGATAATGGATATTCTTTTTAAATTAATTTTATTGATACATTTTAGATATGCATAATAATCAGATTTATCATAGGGAATTTGGACCTGTCCATAATATATCTTGATACTTCTTTTTTTCTCATTCCCCTATAATCCCTTCAAGAGTCCTACCTATTCTATCTTTCAGAAGATTTGGTATTTCTGTCTTAATATTTACATTTTAAATACATTTCAATTTTAGTTTATTGCATGGTGTGAGGTATGGACATAGGTTTAATCTTTGGCATGTGGGAAGTCAATTTCCAGAACCATCTACTAAAGAGTATGTCTTTCTTCCAGTTAAGGAATTTGGCAAAGATAAGATAGTTGAATACATTTGGAATTGTTTCTGTATCTTCTAATATGTTCCATTCATCTTCAGGTCTGGTTTGATTTTTGTTTTGGGGGGGTTTTTTGCTTAAATTCTTTTATTGGTACATTTTAAGTACACAATACATACGTTTATCATTGGGTGCTTGTACCTGTTTTTTTTGGCAGGGGGGGGTTGCTTGTTTGTTTGGGGTTTTTTGGCCCGTACCATGCTGTTTTTATCATGGCAATTTTTTAGTATTATTTCAAATCAGGGATTTTGATGCCCCCTGTAATGCCTTTGTTGCCCAGAATTGCTCTAAGTCTCTTCTGGTTCCAAATGAATTTTAGGATTGTTTTCTCTAATTCTGTGAGGTATGTTATTGGTATTTTGAATGGGACTGCATTAAAACTGTATAATAATTCCTAAGTATGGCCATTTTCACTACATTGGTACTTTCTATCCAAGAACATATATACATATATATGTGTATACGTATACATATATATGTATATATACATATATGTATA
>NW_004624867.1:4454210-4464272 GCF_000247695.1 Heterocephalus glaber
AAAGTCCAAAGGGGCAGGGGTAGTGGGAGGGGCAGGGGAAAGGAAAGAAGGGAAAGGAAAAATGATGAGAAATGGAAAAAATGGAAACAAAGTCTTTGTAAATAGGGAAGGGTGGAGGGCATGAAGGGAGGGCTAGGAATGGGGAAAAAAAAAGAGTTCTTTTATGTATTTATCTCGTAATTTTGCAAAAGTTTTCATTGAATGAAATTACATATTACTATGTTTATTAGTAATTTGAATTACTAGGCTTATTAGGAATATGAGATTAAATAGTAATATGAAATAGTAATATGAAATAGTTTAATAGTAATATGAAATACCTAAAGTAAAAAGCTTTATATTTTAGTATATTTCATGTCAATTTTTTCTGCTTATTGGACAAAGAAACACAGTTTGATTGTTCACTGAGCCTCAAAACTTATGTAGCTGGCCAAGATCCCTAAATAATGAACTATTACCTCAATTAAAATACTGTCAAAAGCTGGAAAATTAATTCAAATGTATTTTTCAATAAATCAACTTGCCTGCTATGGCTAAAATTTGGTATCTGTTACCTAAACCCAGTTTCTCTTCTTGTGAGCACATTTTCCTGGCTCCTAGCCATAAGTTTGATATTGTGACTGAATGCCAGTCAATGTGACATGAGTAAAAGTGTCATGTGCACCTACAGGCCTGGCCAAAAACATTCCCTCATATTTTGTCTCCTCTGGTTCAATACAGGAAAGCAAAGAGATTTGAGAGGAAGGAAGTAGTGGAAAGTATGTAGTAGAGGATCTTGGTCATCACTTTAAAGAGCTTCTTGCTCTTCAAGAACACAAATTTGGACTGTGTGTAAATAACTAAATTATAGTTTGTTTGACTCATTATCTCCTTGTCTGTGTTTATTTTAAATTCAGCATTTCCACAAAGAACATGGTCTGTCAAATCAAATTTTTGTTAAACAATATCAAAGCCATTTATTTATTTCATTTCATAATGTATTGGACTCTCTCATGGACAAGATCCTTGATAGTATTATAAAATGAATCTTGGGGGAAGAAGAAGGCCAGGGAACAAAATGATGTTATTTTCAATGCATTGTGTATCTTAAGAATTTTTCTGTTGATACTTAGGGAATATTTTATTTTAATATATCTTTGAGTGATTGTTTTCCATATTGCAACCGGAAAAAAATAAAATATTGGTGAAAGTATCTTCTCAATAATATGTTAATTATTTAGTTCTCAGATAACTCAAATTAAAACTGGAATTATATTCAATATATTTTTAAGGTGGCAATCACTGACAGATCTATTTTCTAAAACTGAAATTATTTGACTTTTACAATGGATTGAACTAAAATTACTTTCATTAAGGAATAATTTCAAAGGCAGTTATATAAATAGTAACAATGGCATACCAGTTTTTCAGCAAATATTTATAAAGCTTTCCCTTAAATATGTGCAAACACACAGTTATTTATCACTGTATTTGTCACCAAATTTCCTGTGTTTTCTTTCTTCTGCTATGTTCTTTCATCCCACCAAACATTCCTAATGATACTTTATCTATAGCTCTGCACCCCCTCCAAGACTGTACAATGTGATTTTTAGGTAATGAAATGAATTTTTCTGTGGATTTTCACTAACTCTTCAGAGAATTGGAATGGCATCTGCAATAAATTACCCAAGAAATTTAATACAAATAGAAGAAATAGCAGTAAGTTAAAAGAAATCTTTTAAATTCAATCTGCCTGTGAGAAATGGCATATAATCTAACTCTGATGCTGTGCAAATGGCAATGTATTATACTATCACACAGTATAGCATTACGTGATTAATATGGTGGTGAAGCATTCAATTATTTCTGTCAGTAGGCTTCAGGTCAGCCTTGAAAAAAATTAGAGTGACTCATTAGGAATAGGATGAAAAACAAAAACCCAGAAATACAGTCATGAGGAATTCACAAATGTCCCAGTTTGATCAAAATTATTTTTAGGAGAAACTATAGCAATTTTCAAATTTTTTGGAAGACTATGTTGCTAAAAAAAGCTAGCACACTCATCCTATGGGGCCCCAAGTTAGGAACTGAAGGTGTGAAACTATAAAAGTAGATTTTGCTTCATAGAAATAGAGAAGGAATCATAGTCTGAGCAGGTCAACTTGGAAAGTAGTAAGTTCTTTTCATCTGAAGGCATTTCAGATAGTAGAGGTGATAGCATTATGGTAGTCTCTCAAAAGATACTCCAATGTTCTCTTCCTGAAATAGGTGCATATCAGTTTATTTACCAGAAACCATTGGATTTGAATTGTGTCCTTTCAGTTTGCCCTTTTATGTTTTTGAACATCTGTTTAACCACCCTTGTAATCTTTTTCATGCATTCTTTGGTACAACTAGAGAAATATTTCTCTCTCTGCTATATGTTTCCCTTGTTCTATCTTTGACAATCTAATAAAATGTTTGCTGAATGTTTCTTTTTCTACTACCTGAATGTTCATTGTTTCTAAGTACCAGATTGGGGTTTATACATTCTGGTAAAGTCAAGAAGTAAATATGTTGAGCTTTTTTCCCAAAATGACTATACTTAAATCTATGGCAAGCAAATATAACTATTAGACCCTTCTCTCATAGCTCTTGCTAGCCCCAAAGAGCATACTCTCTTTTACCATAATGCAATTTTTTTCACCTCTTGAATCTCCCTCTATTCTCAGAGAATTAAAAATTAAATTTATAGTTTTCCATCCATTTTTTTATATTTTTGGAAAATCTAAAATCCAATCTCCTAAGTACGCTCATCTCAAGAGTTTCCAATAGGGGATATTTAATCTGTAGTTTTAGAAGTAGTGACTTCAGGTTATTATGAGAGCAAACCTTGCATGATAGGATTTGAGTACTTATCAAAGACTATGATGGAGTGAGTTTGTCCCCTTCCCTGTCTCTTCACCCAAGAGAGGACATGGCTTCTCTCCGCTCTGGAGATACAGAAACACAGCTCCATCCTGGAAGACAAATCAGCCCTTACAACACTAAACCTGCCAGTGGCCTGATCTTGTACTTTCCAGTCACCAGAAACATATAGAACTAAACGTTTGTTATTTACAAGTTACTTGGTCTAAGTATTTTCTTACAGCAGCCAAATGGTCTAAGATAGGAAGCAAGGTAATGATCTAGGAAGCAGACAGATTCAAAAGCCAGACTTTTAGGTACAAATCCTGACTCCATCATCACCAAAAAGTTGTGATGTACCATCTAATAATAGAACTAATAACATTATTTCATGAGACTATGGTGAGGCTTAATAGGTCCAAAATAAGTAAAAATCTTGGAAAAGCATCTGCATGTAGCAACACTGTTTTAACTATTATTCTGTTTTGCATTAATGATAAACATCTCATCTCATATGAAGACTAGTTTAAATGAGTTGTTTTCACCAGAGGCAAGAAAGTGTTCTAGTAAAATCCCATTATAAGGTATAACAAAAAATTTTTAAAGCTTATAATATTTGAAACATAAAAATAACATATGAATATGTAATCTCCTTGTATATATATCATATTATACATTATGTACATCTATAAATATACAATAGAAGAACAATAGATACAGTTTTATCATACTACACATTGATAGTAATGGGAAAAATATTATGTAACTACATGAAAGTTAAACAGACTACTAAAGTTCAGTGGCTTCAATGACAAACCCAGCCTACTGTCCAATTAAAGACATGAGTAGTTTTTAGAAGTGAATCTGAATGTTTGTTCTCTTTTATAGTAAAAAATGTGGATTTTCTAATAAAACATAAATTTATAATAAAATAGCCCAAAAGAAAATGTTTCTAAACAGCAAGATAAAGAAGGATAGTTACACGCAGACAAACAAAATCAAAGGCAAGTTGATTTCCAATAGTGAGAAAGTTCTAAAGTGAACTTCCATATGTTCTTTGAACCCTTGCTAAGTATTTGTGTTAGTTACATTCTTGTTTCTGGAACACAAAACCCAACACCCACGGCTTAGGAGGACATATTTACAGTAATTTGGCTCACAATTTGTGGAGTTTTCAGCCCATAGTCATTGACTCCAAGGCAAGGTGGTGTGCAAGAAGAGAAACAGCGCGTGACATGGCAATGGGAAGAGGACAGAGAGATCAAGGAGAAGGGAGAGAGATAGAGCCTTGCAGGCCATGTCCCCAGTGACCCACATCCTCTAATCAGGATTCACCTCCCAACATTCATATTTAGCTATCAAGTCATCAGTGGACACACTCATGATCCAATCACGTACCCACCTATGAGAGTTTGTAAGGCTTTGAGTAGATATCTTGATATAAAATATAGCAGTACTCAATTCTACCAGGTATGAATTGTACTCTCAAATTCACCCTTCTCTATGGATGAGGTGATACAGTTTCTAAACCACACAATCCAGCCTTAAACTTTATCTCTTGGGACTTCAGTATGTCACAGTGGAGACCTCTATTATGCACACTTTGACAGCATCATTGTTACTGTGGGGGGTTCTCAAACCTTGGGTCTTACGTCAAAACTGGATCTTTTGCTTTGCTTTGGTATATGACCCAAGTTCTAATAACTTTGGAAATATCCCACCTTCATCTGAACATCTTCCTCCTTTCTACATTTTATGTCCATATCTCTGATTCCAGACAAATACCTAAAGATTTTTTTTTATTTTCTAAGAGAACAGATCATCTAAAATCTTCTGACATATGACATAAATTTAAGTATAACATCTACTTCTAAATTCCCTTTTTCTTCTGTCATAAACGTATCATCACATTTGTCTTATAATCTTATTTCCATACCCAAATTCTGTCTCAGTAATTCTCATTCATTGGAGAACTTTGCCTTGTAGAAATGGAATGGACAATCAGAAAACGATGCTTGCAGATACTGAGATTGACAAAAATTATTCAAATGAGTCCATTATTTTTTTCTTTAACATATGTGTGTCAAGGCAGCTAGGCAGTGAGATGCACTTTAGGAGAAAGTAGCAAATTGCCATAAAATAGAGTTAAAGTGAACATACAGGAATATTTTCATCTGTATTTATTATTTTTCAAACCAACATATGGTACAAAATCTGATTCAAAAATGTTAAAATATTTATTCTCATTACCTGTAAATTGGAGTTCTGCTTACTAACAGAAAACATAATTACTTAAGGATTTTTCCTGAACTTAAAATCTATTTTATGTTTCTCTTCTGTTTTCATGGTGCTGCTGGTCTTATGTGTTTGTTTAATTTTCAAGACATTGGGAAGAAGTCTGATTTCAATTCTGTCCATTTTGCAAATTTGTGATAAATTTTAGTGACACATGAAGACAGTAAAAGCAAACAACCATAGTGGAAAGCTGCTGATAGTGAATAAAGAAACTGAATCTTGTTCTCTTGCACTTGTGTTTATAGAAGGTTCTCTGTCCAGACCTGTAAAGTAAGAAAGGTGCCTGAAGAAACCTCAACAATGATTGTCACAAAAGTGACATTCACAGATCGATGTATTCAGTAGAAAGAAATTTGTAAGAAAGTAAGTTACGTGCACTGGTATCATTTTTCTCATCAGAAATAATGCTGCACGGCATTCTATGCCCTCGTCAATATCTTGCAATTTAGTTTCTATGGCAGCTGTAATTTATTGTACTATACAGATCAGAACAATTCAAAAAGCAAGTTTTGAAAATTGACATTCTTACATTGAATCACATCATTATAGAGTTTCCCAATGTAATTCATACCCAAATGCACTTTTGGGATTTAATCTGTAAAACCTGGTTTCCTATATTATTTGAGGAAACCAGAAACCTAGAACTTTTTCATATCTTGTGCAACATTATAGTATCATGATTAAAGAAAAGTCAGCATAAAAATTATCAGTGTAATAGCAATGGTCATTTTGTTGGTCCCTCAAGAAGTTTTTTTTATTAAATTATTTTATTGGTACATTTTAGGTATATCATATGTTTACATTTATCATTGAGTGCTTGTACCTGTACGTGTTGTATCTTGGTTCTTATTTTTCCCCAATTCCTGTGCCCCCTTCCTCAAGAATTATTAAAAGACAAATAGATGAAATCAACATTCAGTAAATTAACTATAATATTTCTAAATATATCTAGTATTACATCTTTAAACTTTTGTAAGAGCCTTGGATACAGACTCTCCATTCATTTGCTCTGATCTTATTTACAAAGATATATATGTTTTTGATGAAAGGAAATCAGCTGTTTTTGACAATTTTCCCCAAATTCTATCAGTACTTGTTTTCTCTTTTATAAAGAACCCTTTTCAAAAATTTATTAAGCAACCTTTACAAAACAGAAAACAAGGCTTTTGTTTATCATTTCTCTATATTTAATCTTTAAAGAATTGTGAAAGTTCATGTATGTTGTAAAACACTTTAGTATATTAATGTATAGAAATATTTTTCACAATGTTCATTAGTAGCTAGAGTAATCCTTCCTTATCCATGGTAGACACATTCTAAGATCCCCAGTGGATCTCTAAAGTTATGAATAGAATTGAAGTCCATATATTGCTCTGTTTTTCCCTATGCCTATATACCTATGTTACAGTACAAGAGTAACAAAAATAACTATTAAAAAAGAACAATATAAAGATATGGTATTATACACGATGTACATATGCACTCACTCTCTCTCTCTCTCTCTCTCTCTCTGATTTTTCTTTTTCCCTCTAACAAAATACTTCAGTCTACTCTGCTTGGTCTTCTAGTGATGAAGTGAGTAGATACCATGCCCTCATAAGGAGAAGAAGTAAGGTCAATGCTCTGGGCATTATGAAGCAATATTTGGCTGCTCAGGAAAGGGGTTACTTGAAGGCAAGCACTGTGATATCACCATGGTAAATTTGATTTTCTGGAAAGTTTCTAGGTGACCAAGAGGAAGTTCACATGTATGGCAAGGATACACTGAATAAAAGGATAATTCGTGTCTTAGGGACAGGTAAAATTTCATCAGAGCTGCAAACAAAAATTTGTGGGGTTTTTTGTATCTGGAATTTTTCTTTAATATTTTCAGGGCCAGATTAGCTCTTGACTACACTGAAAACTGCAGAAGGCAAAACCACAGAAGAGAGGAGACTATTATATATGTTGAAAAGTGCAATGGGCATATATATAATAAAGTTTTAATGAAAGTTGATAGAAAGCACTTTTTTTCCTATGAATATTGACTTTTTATAGCTTTAAATGCTTTGATAAGAAATGGACTGAAATAGAAATCTTTTCTCCAAATACACAAAGTAGAAAACAAATCAAAACAAAAAACACAGTGCAGACCATTGACCCTAATTATGTGACTTTGAAGTAATTGTACAAATATTTAAACAAGGTTTGAAATTTGAACCTAGATTTCAAGAAAATAAAGCCCCATTTAAGCTTGTCTAAAACAAATCACTTAACTGTGTATTTAGTTTATTGACTTCTCCATTTTTCCTACCCAAATCTCTCCTAGTAATATACACTGGAAAGCTTTTTGGCAAAATAACACGATTCAATTTAATAAGACCTGCTACAACTTGTAACAAATTCTAGGATAAAAATAAAATAGTGAGAATTTATAGGGATGAATATTTTTTTCACTTGTAGAAAAGTGTCTAATGTCAGATGACAAATCTGCCTTCACCTCTAACCCATCTTCTTTATTCTTTAGTTTTTAATGTTAGTCTGTGGCATATCCAAATTTCCTCTCATTTGAGTAAAATATCAAACTGTCATTTGATGATTTCTCATTAACTTACTGAGTTCAGTCACAATCGTGATCATAATTATGATACCTTCACCCTCAAACAGATAATCCTTGTCTATTTTATCACATCTAGTAATGGCTTGGAATTGGCAACAATGAAAAGTACATGTATTGTGTTGATTGACTATGTCACTAAGTATTAGAATTTATTTCTGTGTTTATTTTTTAAAATGTTCAATGCATATTAAACTAGAAGAGATTGAGAAATAAATCAATATTAACATTTTTGGCACTATCATTAAAAACAGTTTCAAAAGTAAATTTATTAGGGAAGAAAATAAAAACAAGAAATTATATTTTTATCATCACATAAATGTGATTTTTCATGAGCTATTTATGAAGAACAAGATTTTACTGAAAAAGATATATACTCACACATGCTATTTACAAATTTGGGAGAAAACGTCTCAAATTCTATCCTATTGAAAGAAGAAATTATCTATTTAGCAAAAACTTCTGTTTTTGCATTTTCTTTTTTAAATCTTCACATTTTTAAAACAATACTAAATCAAATTAATACAGCCAAATATAGCTCATTATATGCATTTTGAACACATTTAGAAGTATTTTGACTTCCTTAGTAATCTCTGAGACAAATTTGAGTTAGGGCTCCACTCTTCTTCAGTTTCTTCTGACAGTCTTCATTTAATTGTGATATTTTTTTTCTCTCTTCTTTCTCTCTCAAAAAAATTAAATGAAAAACCAAAAGCCTAATTAATCCCATGCTTTCCTCTAGAAAATTCCCTGTTTCCTTCTTGTCTATAGGATAATTCTAGTTAAATACTCACAGATACTTCAAACTCTACTTGGTATTTACAGAATGAACTCTCTTCCATCACAAGATAAACAAGCAAAAATTAAACAATTCTTTTAAAAACCTGCAGCCTCCTGGTTTCCACATTGTATGTCATGCTGTCATTCTAGCCACTTTCTCTCCATTGAACTCTGGGAGTGAGAGCAGACTCTGTCCTCAAACCCTCTTGAGTAATAAACTATCAAATCTATTAATTTCAGGAACACATTACTATCTCCACAATCACTGCTAAGGCTTAGCAGATTTGGTCTCCTGCTGTTACTGATTTCCCTGTCTACAGTCCCACCCCTTCTCCTTTACCTGAGTACTCCGCTTTCAAATCAGCAGCCAAAACACCTTGAAAACACATTGAAGATGCAGGGGATTTAGTTCAGCCATGCCACATCTGCCTGGCAAGTGCAAGATCCTGAGTTAGATCCTAGATCCCAGGTAACAAAAAAAAAAAAGAAAGAAAGAAAAGAAATGAAATGAAAATACATTTGAATGCTTGTATGTCTTTCTATGTGTCTACCCCTTGCCTTAGAGTTAAAGTCTGAAATTCCATCTAAATCTTACTACTTCTCCTTTTGTTTTGATCTGCCTTGTTGCCAGCCAGACTCACTCTGAATCCATGTTCAACATGAATTCAAATGCTTTCAGACTCCTGCATCTTAACTCAGGCTCTGTAAACTATTTATTCTCATCACTCCACTTAATCTAAGTCATTTCTAGCCTTCAGACAGGTTCTAGTTGAAGTAACATTTCCTACATGAATTTTCATAACCAGATACTTTGTACACTTACAGTATTTGCACCTTATTAGCATTTTACAGCACTTCTATCAAATATTTAATAATATGTTTCTTTGTTTACAATCCGTACTAGCTTGCAACTCTATTAAAAGGAGTGGGGGTCCGTCCAACCACTCCCAGCCCAGAGGAAGGGGCTTCCTGGCCACCATCCATCCCACCACTCTGAGCACAGAGGTAGGGGCTTCCGGGCCGCTGAACGTCCTGCCACACCACGTCCAGAGGAAGGGGCTTCTAAGCCACAGTCCAACCACTCCCAGCCCAGAGGAAGGGGTTTCAGAGCCACCATCCATCCTGCCACTCCCAGCCCAGAAAAAGGGACTTCTGGATCGCAGTCCTTCACGCCACTCCTGGGCCAGAGGAAGGGACTTCTGAGCCACTGTCCTACTGCTACCAGCTCAGAGGAGGTGAGCCTAGTGGGTGCCAACAGAACCACCCCCCCACACTGCTTAGGTTGAAAAGAGGAGCCATGAAAACAGTTCTCACAAACAGACTTCCAAATCTCCTACAGCAATCTCAAAGGGAAATGAGATGGAACACTCTGATGCTCAAACAGCTGGACTACCAGAACTGGGAGTAAAAGAGAATGTGGGAAAAATGAAATCAGAAATAATTTCTCAGATAACAATAGAAATTGTCCCCCTAGTGCAAGACATGCTTAATAAATCTAGAGAGGAGCTCAGGAACATGATGGAATC
>NW_004624867.1:4474450-4485398 GCF_000247695.1 Heterocephalus glaber
AACTATTCAGTATTTACACATGTGTGTCCTATTTATTTCACTTAAGAGTATGGCCTCAATATGCATCCATTTAGCTATAAATGTCTCTAGTTTCTTATTCTTTATGGCTGAGTAGTACTCCATTTTATAGAAAAACCACACCTTTATCCAAATACGAAAAGGTCCAAAGGTGTAGGCGTGGTGGGAGGGGAAGGGGAAAGGAAATCAGGAAAAGGAAAAATTATGAGAAAAGAAAAAAATGGAAACGAAATCTATGTAAATAGGGAAGGGCGGAGGGGATGAAGGCCACACAGGTAATGGGGGAAAAATAAGAACCAAGGATTATCATGTACAGGTACAAGAACCCAGTGGTAAATGTAAACATATTGTATACCTAAAATATACCAATAAAAGAATTTAAGGGAAAAAAAAAAAAGAAGTGTACTTTAATCTTGTTTCTAATACTGCATTTTTTAACTCTGTGTCTTCAAAGTAATTATAGATTAAATTAAAAAAGAAATTATCACTTGGGAAAATCAACTTGTAACACAGGTTACACAGTAAATGCTCTGTTGTCTTTAATATGCAAAGACCTCATGAAATTAATAAGAACGCCAAATTGCAAAAGAAAAGTGGGCAGAAGACAAGAACAGACAGGTGATAGAAAAATAAATGAATTTTTAAATACACACATGTAAACTCTAAGAAAAATAAAAATTAATAGGAATAGGCATCACTCTTCTTCAAGATCTTTTCACCTCCCAACCAGTCTCTTTTTCTGCATAGTAATGAAGATTTAATAGAATATGTTGTCAAAAAATATCCGCTATTGCCCCGGTCAATTCTCTTCTTCCAACAGTTTCCAAATATGCCAGATTTGCACTATTGGAAAATAGTACTGTTTCCCCATCTGATGACCTGCTCCTCTGGATCTCAACATACCTAACATATTTCTCCATTGACATTGGAAGTGCAAGGGAGAGGATTGTATCAATAAAAGTTCTCTATCTTCTTACTTCCTTTTTCTGAGTGAAGCTGCCCAGAAATCACCATATTGAGACGTTTTCCTTGGGAGAGAGGCTGTGTGAAAGTGAGCCCCGACCTATCCACCATGCTGGGGTACCCTAGCTTTATTCTAAGCACCCATCCAGAAATACAGATATCATGCACTTACACCCATGTGTACCCCAGTAGCACCATTCCATTGACATTTGTTGGACACCTTGGACTTGGCTATTAATTAGTTCGGGGAAATTTTGACTGTGCTCTCCAAAGAACCAAAATCGTAGAAGTCCCTTTCAACACATTTGAGCATTGTTTCAAAATCTAGGCCATTATTTTATAATCCACAAAACTGTTGTGATTGTTCTTGGATCCTAAATTTGCTCCTTTCTCAAATATAATTAAGGAAAATTTTACCAAGAAGTGTTTTCTGTGCAATTTTAATACTATGTTAAGGACAATATAAAATTTCTCATGAATATAAAAATGTTCATGTACTGTCTTTCATTTTTAAGTGAGTTTCTTCAATTTGTCAAAATATCCATGAGTTTTAACTAACTTAAGTCAAATTTAATTTCATCCAGACATCTTCACACATTAGTATATTCATATGCAAAGCACACCCTAGTCAAATCAAACAGAAGCTAATATAAAAAGTTTCAGAAGGGAACCACATCAAGTGCAATTTAACCTAATTGAGACTGATTTTAAATCTCTTTTATTTCAAAGGTAGATTTAATCTTCTAAGGAAAGATTTTCTTCTATCAAATTCAAAGCTCTTTAAATCTCTTTTCTTTATCTTTGCGTTTTGTTATTTTAATCCACTAGGTAGATGAATTTCGTTGAGCAAAATTTCATTATCTTCTGCTTTGATTAGAGATCATAACAATTTGTACAATTTTTCGCTCCTTCTTTTAAAGAACTTCAATCTCTGTTCATTTAATAAATATGCTAATATATATTACAGGAAGAACTATAAGTATGGAGATTAGAACATGTTCTATTGTGAAGAACAACACAGGTATATTAACGCTGTATATTAGAAATTTCTAAGGAGAATATGAACCTAGATTGTTGACAGGTATTAGCAGAAATTTTAATTACATTCAACAACTATTTATTCAATGATTTTTATAGAATGACTACAATGTCACAAATGCTAAGTGTATCACTAAAGCTATCTCATACTGGACATATGTACTCAGGATGTTAAAACTATAAAAATAAACAAGTCCAGTGATGGTTTGTTATTATTCTAATGGATAGCAATGTTGAGCAGCTTGAAGTGCTCTAGATATATTTGAAAAACCAGTAAGTGAACTTTTGAGAAGCTTATCTCTAAGAAGATTTTAAGATAAATTTGATTTACCCAAATATTGGGGGTGGGCCGAAAGAAATATCACAATAAAAATATTTACTTTATATAATCATCATGGTTTCATTTTCTGTGATTTAATAATCACTTATACCCCTGTTCTTTTATCATTGTGCCTATTTCTTATTGACTTGATAATGTTTCCACGTATGTGGAAGACTGTGTGCACAGTGATTGTTTGGGCTCCAGGGTAATAACCTGCATCTTGATCTCAGCTTAGTTCATCACAGCGTATTCACTGTGACCTTGGATAAGATTTTAGCATACAGTGCTTCCATTTCATTATCATAAAATAGGATAAATAATGTTATCAATAGCACTGAGGAGATATAATAAACAAATGATTTGATAGGTATAGAGTGCATAAAATAAATTTGTCCATAAGTGCCTGTTGTTATATTATTATTCATTAGATTTTAATGTTAAAGGAAATTTGTCATTAACAGCTGTTCAAAAATTCCAAAACCTTCTTTATCTATTTCAATAGGTCCCAGTATTGAGAATCTAACTTTCCTATTTTGAGAATATTTTCTATATTCCCAACTTTATCTCTAGCTTTCAAACATGTTATTTAGACACTGTCAATTTGAAGCATTTGCGTGAGACTATGAGTTCTAAGTAAGCCATATAAGAAAAGCAGGAGGTATGAGTAACATAGTTGCTGGCATAGCCAGGGGCTAATACAATGAACGTGTGACGTTCACTCTAATGGTGATCCTTTCCCAGCAGTGACAGAATCAATTATCAGCAACACTAGCTGCTTAAATACCTAGTTCTGCAGTATAGTCTGTGAAACATTGCTGAACACACACTAATATCTTACTAAATTTTTCCGGGTTAAACTTGTAACAGAAGACTCTATGACTCATATTGGCGAGAGTAACAAACATAGTCATTTACCTTAAAAATATAGTCATGGAATTCAGCACTGGTTCTAGGCATTTGACACTGGACAAAAAGGTAAGAATTTGGAAATCATCATCTCATAGTATTGAGTTTGGAATCAGTAAAGACCTTGATAATATTAGAGGAAGGATGGTAATATTTCATGGTACAGTGAAAGAAATATTGTCTTAATTGTGGTCACTTGGAAGGAAGTGTGTATTAAAATAAGCTTTGGGTTATTTGATGATCCCAATTTACACTATTTTAATAGGTGTCAAAAATACCAAGGTTTTATTTTGGCAGGTTTTTCTAACAGTGCTGGAGAATTAAAAATAATTTAACAGCTCAAATTTTCAAATTATTACTTCAATCAATATCAGATAAGAAACAGTTTCTGTGACCTACATAAAATTGTTTCTGTCATTTAGCAACAAGGCTATTTAGCAACAGAGAACCCAGTGGCGTCATTACTGAGTTATAATATGAGAAGAATGCACAACCAACTTAGATCTCATGCTTCATGCACTTATTTATTCATGAGGTAGTTACAGCCAGCCACATGAAAAGCACTAGCACAAATGCTAACTACTGGGAGAATAGAGAAAATGAATACAAAATTAGCACCAGTGACAATAGAAACAAAAAAATTAAGACACCCTAAAGGAGCTAGAGAGTGCTTAATATTTTTTGCCCCAAATGACCATAAAATATCTTATGCTTCTATCTAGGAAGCAGAAACCAAGACAGTTTTAGTTAAGACAGCAATGAGCAAGAGATTTCTAGGGGCTAATATGTGAAAAATACAGAGAAAGATAGAGGAGAGTGCTTTCAGATCACCTGTAAAAGACCAGGGAAGATAATTGACTTCATTGTCCCATTGTAGGGCAGGTTTATTATTATTATTACCATTATTACTATTAGTTTGTTCATTTTGTTTTAATTTTGAGCAGCCAGACAGGAAGTACTAAATCTAAAAGTATCTTTGAAAGAAGTGCTTGGTTCTGCAGTAAAGGAGCAGCATTAATACTCCCATCATGGTCAGTCATTGGCTCAGAGCAGCATACAGAAAGCCTAGCTTTAATTTAAAAACACAGTCAGGGGGAAAATATTCACACAAGCATAAAGATATTCATTTCAGTTCTCCATAAAATAGTGGGGGAAAGGGCCGGGGATTTAGCTCAGTGGTTTCACCACCTGCTGTGCAAGCACAAGGACCCAAGTTCGATCCCTGGTACAAAAAAAGAAAAAAAAAAAGACTTCAAAAATAAAATAGTGGGGAAAATCCCAGAAACCACTTAATTGCCCATCAAAGCAAGATATATAAAGCAATCCAGGGCCATCATGCCATGGAATACGATCTGTATTTACTTAGAAATATGTTCATGGTCTTTTAGTAAACTACAAAAAGAAGATCTACCAGAGTATCTATAAGATAACTTATATAAATAAAAATATATATACATAACATTTAGAAAGACTATAAACACAAAAGGGGACTTGTAAGAGCATCCATCTAGTTATTACAAATATTCTGTAGGTTGTGGGACAATGGTTATTCTCTATGTTTCTTTATTTCTCTGTATTTTTTAGCTTTTAAAAATAATGTACTTATATTTCTGTGTTAATTTTGCAAAATAAAAAATTTAAACAGAAAAAAAAAGAAAAAACATAGCCAGCGATGTCAGTTGGAACTATTAGTCAATTGTGCTTCCCAGAGTAGAATATTTTGGAAGAATTTTTTCATGTCCACCACATCCTTTAGAAGGATGTATGTTAGAAACAGTGGTGGCAAACCTATGGCAGGTTTTCCCCACCAGGCATACAGAGCCCTCTCTGGTGGCACTTGAGCCAAGTTGCTCCAGCATAGCCCTAGCAGCCGAAGATCAGATAACAGTGTGGATGGGACCATACGCAGGCTTGGAAAGGAGTAGTGGCGCTCAGCAATCACCTCACGAGCCATGACCTATTAGCTGTAATTCGTCTGAGCTTTCCCATGCCCAGTCAGTGCCAAGGATATAAATATATTGGACTGCCTGTGAGTTTTAACATATTCATTTTTATTAACAGAAAATTTTAACTCCAAGTTTTCTTGTGAAAAAATTGAAATTTAATATCTAAGATTTACCAGAAAGGTTCTAATTAAGAGACAGGTTATTTTAATGTTGTCCTGTATTTCTGGCATATTTGAATTTGTAGCATCAGATTTAGTTGTTTGTGAAGAATTAATGAAAATAAGAGCAAAGATATATATATATATATATATATATATATGTATGTATGTTTAGACTGGCTATGATTTTAGAGAATCCCCCACATGTTAGGAAGTCCACCAAGGTGCCTTTTTCAGAGCAGGGCAAAACCTAGTGGTCAGTGAAATATTGCCCCCTTGTGCTGGAGGTCAGCAAATGCAAGAGGCACCCCAGCTGAGAACCATTACCATAGGTTGTTAATTCTGGGATATCCAATTATTTAGTGTTAACTAATAATCTTAGATATTTTCTGTCTAGGGATGGATTTGCATTAGGTAATTCATTTTTTAAAATTTTCTGTTTTTGTAGACTCTAAGCCTTGAATCCTAAAAATGACCACAGAATAAAAGATAACCGATCATGGAAGATCATTCCAGGAGGCTTGGGCAGTCATTTGGAGTGACTGAAAGGAATGGGAAAATATTATGTATTCTGTGTGGTGAAAGTATTGTGCATTGCACATCAAATGTCAAATGGCACTTTGATACTAACCACAAAAATGTTGAACAGGTGAAACTGAAAGGAAAGAGTTTCTTGAAGGGAAATTGAGGAAATATTATTTCCAGTATCTTAGTTTTTACAACCATCTCTCTAAAACAAATCATCTGATAGCTGCCAGCTTTCAATTTTCACAATGTATAGCAAAACATGGTATGCCCCTTTCTGATGAGGATTTTATAAAAATGGCCATGCTGTCTGGGAGTAATTCCCTTTTTCACTATTTCCCCAACAAGGATAAAATTATGCAACACATATCTGAGATGCCACTTAGCAGAAACACTGTTAAAGATGGAGTCCTAAACATGGCAAGTGATGTTCACAGCTCACCACTGACTTACAAAAGGCAATCTGTTGCTCCATGTCCTTGGATGAAAGCACAGATACAAATAATCATGGAAGGCTTGCAATAATTTTGTGTTCTGCTATTGGTAACGTCTAGGTGAAGAGCTGGTGGGACAAGTGTCTTTGACTGGAAGAACAGAAGGGATAAATATCTGTTATGCTGTGATGGAAGCTTTTGGTCACAAGAGATAAGACCAGGAAAGATGGTTTCAGTTACTAGTGATGGGGCACCTTGCATGGTGGAGGCAACATCTGATTCCATACAGTTCTTTGTTAAAGAAGTAAAATATCCAGTAATTCCCTTTAATTGTATTATACATCAAGTTCTTTGTGCCCAGGAAAGCAGCAATAAATTAGATGATATCCTCAAAGATGTCACCAAAAAAATGGTGAATTGCAACTTGGTTCATGCTCTTATTTTTCAACAGTTTCAAGCATTTCTTCATGAGTTTCAGGCACAGTATAATGTTTTACTTATGTGCAATGAAGTCCAATTGTTGGGCAGAGGATGAGTCCTGGAGCGATTTGTAGCTTGCTTTGGTGAAATTAGGCTGTTTATCAATGAAAAAGGGCAGGAAAATCCACAGATTACTGATATGGCCTGGATTAACAACTTCATGTTTTTTAAGGATTTTATATTACACTTCAATGTACTGAACAGGAAACTACAACGTATAGGGAAAACTGCAGAAAGTCTATTTTGTAATATCAAAACATTTGAGAGAAAACTGTAGGGTTTTTTTGAAAGAGATCTTGAAAGTGGGCAGCTGAAATATTTTCCAAATCTAAATGCATTTAGAAAATTCTAAATTTCCAAACAACCCTACTAGCCATCAGGAAATTTGCAAGGAATTTTTTCTAGCATTGCAGTAGTTGCAAAGGAGAATTTTGCTGACAGATTTTTACAGTTCCATAAATGGAGTCAAGCCTGTGTTTTCTTATTTCTCCAAATAAATTTGAAGAATTTGATATTTCCTGTTTACATTGGTTAGATCTTGGAAATCTGGCAATATAGCTATTGGAATTTCATGAAAGCTCTTTCTGGAAAAATAAATGATATGATCCACCTGCAACACTTGAGAACATAAAGAAGATAGGATGCGAAGGAATGACAAAGTATAGCGCAGTTGGTACTTCTGAAAATTAAACACTTAAAGTGTGAAATTCTCTGCCAAATAATTTTAAGTCAGTGAAAGCACTTGGGATTGCTTTTCTTTCTTTGTTTGGGTCATCTTATGCTTGTGAGCAGCTGTTTTCAGCTTTGAATTATATCAAATCTGATACAAGAATCAGAGTAACAGATGACCTGAGTGCTGCATGAGTTATGAGTTGCTCTCAAACTAACCAAGTACGAGCCAAGGTTTGACAAATTATCGGCCTGCATACAACAGCAAAGAGCACATTAATTATGCAAAAGCATACCAAATGCAACACACTTATCTTTCAAGAAAAAGCTGTTTTTATCATTGAAAGCTCTGTTATTGTGTTTTTCCTTTAAGGCAAAAGATGTTAATGTATAAATTGTTTTTTCTAAAATAAACTTCAGTATTCAGGTTTAATTGCAGTGTTGGCACTTTGCGATAAATAACTGGGTTTGGGGTTATATTTTGGGCACTTCATCTCTGTAAAGTTTGGCATCACTCTACTAAGTGATAGCAATAGAATGGAAAGCTGAAGGAAGTTAAGGATCAAGTCATACAGCTAATAGAGAAAAGAACATTCTACCTAGAGGAAGCTTCAAGTATAAAGTTGTGTCTGTAGCTTAGTGAGCAAAAGTTTGATGTAAAATGTAAGAAGAGCATAAAGGGCAAAATCGTGTAGGGCTACACCAGTAAGACAGAGACCCAATTTTGAGCTTTAATGCTGATAAGAAGTTTATAGAACATTAAGGAGAGGAAAGTCATCTTCTACATAGTGAAATATAGACTATAAAGTGAAAAAGTTGAAAAATAAATAAATAAAAATAAAGCAACAAGGTTGTAAACAAATCAGTTAGGAGGCCACTGCAATATTTCAGTGGAGAGATGATGTTGTTTGTTTCTGAGTTTAAAGTTAAGGTATTTGCAGCAAAGGCAGTAAGAAAAGCCCAGAATCTAAATATATGGTAAAGTATGGATGACAAGATATGAAGGAAAGAGAGGAACCAAAAATACCTGAAAACTCCTCAATTGAGTCAAAAAGTGTCAGAGGAAAAATTGCAGTGGGGGTTGGGGAGGATTTAAAAAATTATAATCCTTCAAACTCCAGTGAATTTCTTTACCTGACAGAAAGAGCCTGTCTTTGTTGTACTATGAGTCCCTTTCTGGTTTAATTAAATATCCTGAAACGGTCTCAGCTACAAAAGTAGGAAAAGGTACCACCTGGGGCAAGAACATTGCGTTTACTAGTTCCTGGAAACTAGAATGATGGATCAGGCAGAGTGAACTAGGAAAGGAGGCAAAGCTTATAAAAAGGTAGATTACTGAGGCCACTATTTTGCAAAGCATGGATATAGTTTGGCCAGAGACTAAGACAAATACAGAGTGGTTCCCCAAATTAGCCACTTGAAGGACAGGAGGCTAGGGAATTCATATGCACTCCTCCATTATTTATTAAGAAGTGAGCTAGAAGTAGAATAAAATAAAATAGCTTAGAAAGAGTGAAGAAAACACAGTGGGCCTCACAGGTCATTGTAAGGACTTTGATTTTTATTCTGAGTGAAATGAAGAAAAATTGAAGATTTTTAATTGAAAAACATCTAATATTTTAAAAGAAAATTCTAGCTGCCCTATAATTCTAGTGATTTGCAGAGATTAATTTTATACTTTTCTGGTTTCAGACTTGTTTTTTCCAATGCAAAACATTTTAATGGGTTGTCAAATATACAGTTATTAGAATTATCTAAATATTACTTATAAAAATTGGTATATCACATTAGATTCTATAAAATAACACAAATTACACATTGACAATAACCCCTGAAGTCCAAGAATACCCATCAATAGTACAAATTACAAACACACTAAAAAAAAAAAAAGACATTAGACATTTAAACCAAAGTAACTATGATTAAATACATTCATTCATGAAGTACAAAAAAAATTAACATTGCTGCACATAGTCACTAATAACGTAATTTTAGGTGCAATTTCACATGCTTTCATTAATCCAGTTCAATTTCCATGTAAAGTGTCTTTGTGCACACAATTTTTATTTATATGCAAGTGCATCATACTTAAAGTCTATTTAACTTCATAATTGTTTATATTGTATACGAACACCAGGCCAAAATTTAACCTAAATAACAAAATTTAAAAATTAAAATTATTGAAAGTATATGCTGATTTAATTGTATGAACACTATTTCCTGTTATAGAGGCTATCAAAATACTCCATCAGAACTTCAAATTAATAAAAGATGGTGGCTCCAATCTTCCTAAAATATTAATAAACATTTTAAGTCATAATACAATCATTCTGTGAATTAAAACATAATTTCACATTTCCCTAATTAAAATACCAGTTATTTGAAGGTAAGACTGAGGCCTAAAATATTTCCTTGTGAATATGTAATGGAATGTCAATTACAGTAATGTTAAAAACCATGCAAAATAGGCAGATAAGTAAACGTACCTTTACCAGTAAAAGTGAAAAATTAAGGCTTTTTCATATGTTCTATAACTACTACCCGAACTCAAGAATCAAATGGAGATTATGGTCCAGCAAAACATTACTTCTAACCTCTCTGCCCTATTGATACTAGTCCCCTCATCCTCAGTACTTAGGGGGAGGGGTTTAAAAATGCTTGGCACATGGTATACACTCAATAAAGTCCTGAATGAACTAAGAAGCCTTGCCTCCAAAGGCAGTCCTACTTGTTTCTCTAAACACTAGGTACCTGCTGCCTATTCAGATAACCAAAGTGACAATTTTTACAAAGAAAATGATGTCTCCTGGGGTATTAAAACATTATTGAAAAAAAAGGATAATTGAAGCTACAAATTACCAAATCAAGATCAAAGGCACCAGATAAGAAAAATAATTACAAAGCACTGTAAACAATTTTTAAAGTAAATCAACTTTTAAGTGTCAAATTCTAAGAGAAAATAGTACTAAATGATGGCAATACAGTAAAATAGCGGACAAAATTTCTGTAATTTTACAATGAAATCTTCCCATTTCTATTCTAGTTTTCTTTCATCCTACAATATTCCAAATTCTAAAAATAAACATGGTTTTAGTTAGATGAAACAAACTGCAACTTAAAGAACTGGAAATTTTTTTTTTCAAATGTTATAAAATTTGATAAAGACATGACATGATGATCATCTTGAAATTATAGAACACTAAATTATACTCAATCAACATTAAGGAAAAAAGTTCTTAATTCAGTTGAACACAGTCTAGAGTCTCACAATAGCAAATTGTAGTGTAAAGAGGCAAAGTAGTACAAGCTTTATAGACACACAAATTATGAATACTGATTTGAAATACCACAAGCTCCATGTCAGAGCCATTTAACATACACGTTTATAACCATTTCTTGAAAAACTAGATAAAATATTTAGCATTTATCATCAATTTTAATTTATTTGAATCTATGCAACTTCCATTCATATTAAAATATTAATGTAAA
>NW_004624867.1:4503541-4523135 GCF_000247695.1 Heterocephalus glaber
GAGGAAAAAAATGGAAACAAGGTTTTTGCAAATAGGGAAGGGTGGAGGGGGTGAAGGGAGGGCAAGGGAAGGGGAAAAAAAATAAGAACCAAAATGCTCATGTAATGGTACAAGATCCCAATGATGAATGTAACCGTATTTTATACCGAAAATGTACCAATAAACTTAATGGGGAAAAAAATTACAATCGAAATTTGAAAATACTGAATCAGTTATGGTTATCAGATAAATAAGAATTAAGACAAGAAAATTTTGGTTTAGTGAAAACTATGAAAATACATATAAGAAAAGAAAAGAAAAATTCTAAGAAGGAAATAGAGAATTCTTCAAATATGCAAAAATATTGTATTTTAAAACTGGGAATACAAGTGAACAGACATCTAAAAAGTATGATATGGAAAATTTATGAAGAGAAAATGCTATATTTTTATTAAATGAATACCTAATTTTCACCAAAACCACTAGAATGCAAGCAAATCTCCATGTGTATTTGAGCCCCAAGAGCGTGAGTTGCAGAGCTTCAAATAGCACCAAATTTTCTACCAGAGCTGTCTGCAGACCTAATTTAGTTGTCAGATGAGCCACTACAGAGATTTCACATCAAAATCAGAGTCTGAGAGTGATACAGGGGGAAGATAAAGTGAAAAGCACTCTTGATTGTAACAAAGGGATTTAATCCTAAGCAGAGGAAATTTCTCAAGAAAACTCGTAATGCTAACACTAACTTTGTTAAGTTTTGCTTAAATCACTAGATATCAGAAAAGCTAGCCAAAAGTTTGTGTAATGTCCAATTAACTAAATTTGGGAGCACAGTTCAGGGCTTTCTGGCATAAAATTCAAAGGTATATATAAATATTCTTTAAAAGGTATGGAAGCTTGAGGGATAGGATTTGAGATTTAAAAAACTGACAGTTTCATAAGAAAAGTAAAATTTTTGCTTTAACACTATAATACTAGCAACAAAATTCAGTACACTTTGGCATTTCAATATTGTGAAGAAGGCCAAGGATTAAGAATGTTATGGGAAAAAATAAGAATGAAGATATGTCATGAACAGGTACAAATTCCCTATGATAAATGTGATCATTATGTAGACCTAAAATGTACCGATAAATTTAACTAATTAAAAAATTAATTAATAAGAAAAAATAAGAACTTGCACGTGTAACATAGAAACAGATGAAAGCATTACTTAGATAACTAAATAAGAAAGTAATTGACCTAGGCCATGGTTATGGATTGAACATGTCCTCTCAAAATACAGAAGATGCACTTTAGAGCTCCTTGATCTTGAACTTTCCACCCTGCAGAACTGTGAAAAATGAGTTTCTTTTCTTTGTGAATTATCTAGCCTCGGATATTTTACCAGAGCAACACAAATGGACTAAGCCAGCCACTATTATATTAACCTACAGTTTTGTGGACAGACACAGGAATATTTCACTTCAAATAGGTATTCTAAGCAAAGCTCTACCCAGGAAATGAGAATTCTCTGAGTGTTGGCTTAGCCTTAGAATTTTTCCATGGTTGCTTAACTTTGCTCAAACTGTATTCCACTCTCAGACATGCCCATCTAATCTTTATATCCTTTCTCTTCCACTCAGTGACAATATACAAGCCATAACAAGTATTAATGAGCAATTTAAGAGGAAAATTGACATGAAATAGTAATGATTTCTTGAAAGATGTGAAAATGGTGATTACACTAACTTAAGCTTCAAAAATAAAGAATAAAGTAGTTAATGGAAAAACAATAAATTCAGTTTTGGAACGTATGCAATGTGAGATGTTATGGGTATTCTGGGGCAAGATGTCCAGAGATTGCTACAAGTGTTGGCCATGAACTCTTGAGATAGAGAAAAGCCAGACATGTATGTTTGCAGTTCCTATATACTACAGAGACTATTTGAAATATTTCTGGTAAGGTGAAAAGTTAGCTTATCACAGTTGTATAGATCCTGATAGATATAAGACACTTGGATTGGAAATGAGCAGTTTGTTACTCAGAGCAATTGCTGGATCAAGGTAATCACCATTCTTATTGTTGCCACAAACCCTCGTTAATTACAGTCACAGAAAGAGAGCCAGAAGGCACGTGCACACATCATGGGACATATCATAGATGAGAAATCCTAAGCTTAGGATTCTAACATTTGACAAAGTGTAGGGAAATATCTACCACTTTCTCCAAAGGGAGAGGCCTAACATTTGTTTTATATGGCATTTACTATTTAAATATGTTTGAAAATATTATCAGAAAAAGAATATTTAATGATTTATTCATAAAATTTTCAGAAATATAAGAAACAGTGAAAAAAATCTCTCAATTCAATCCTTAGCAAATATGGAAAAATAAAATTTCTTTAAAATACTAGAACGTTAGTTAAAATAATTGTCATTCCTATTACAGATTAGAAAATTAGACATACTGTATATGTGTGCATGTATGTGTGTGTATGAATGAATATGTTTTGGTTTGTTTTGTTTATAAAGATATATTTTTTTCTATAGATGTTGTGTTAGTTGTGACAAAATAATAGAAAAAAACAACTTAAAGGAGGAACACTATTCTGGCTCAAAGTTTCAGAGGTTTCAATACATAGTTGCCTGGCCTATTGGTTTTTGAGCCTATGGTGAGGCAGATCATGGTGAAAGTGTTGCAGGGAGGGAAGCTGCTCACCTCATGTTGGCAAGAAAAAGAAGCAGAGGAGGAGGAGGTGGGAGGGAGAGGTGAAGAAGAGGAAGAGGAGGATGAAGAACAAGGAGAAGTTATTAACCCATAAATGGATTGATCTGCTCATGATACAATCACTTTCCAAAGGCCCCACCTCTGACTACTGCTGCATTACAGACAAAATGTTCAAAACATGAGCTCTTGGGGGATGTTTAAGAACCAAGCCATAACAGCTGACATAACAATCACAAATTGGTAGCTTAAAAAGCACAGGGTGAATACATTTCCTGTTAGTACTGGAAGGCAGACTTCTGAAATCAAGGTGTCAGCAGGCTCCAGTGGAGAATGCTCTCTTCCTTTTCAGCTTCCAGTAGCTCCAGGTTTTCCTCAGCTTATGATTTGCAAATATTCAGTAACTCCCTCCACTGTCTTCACTTTCTCCTGTGTGTCCTTTCATATTCTTCTCTTCTTTTCATGACACTTGTTATTGGATTTTGGTTTCCTCCTAAAACAGGATAGTTGTTACAGGATTCTTACCTTAACTACACCTAAAAAATTTATTTTCTGAATAAAATCACATTCATAGGTTCAGGATAAATATCATGGTGGGGATAGGAGGGAACCTATTGAGCCCAGTACAGAAGAAGGGAAAAGCAAAACCAACTCTTAATACTGTTGCAAACTTGCTTTCCAAGGACAGTGTCAAAAGTCACCATTAAGCCTACATTCTTTTTCAACTGGTTGTAAATATTCAGCTTCTGAATTTTCTATTTATCTCCTCTACTTGTTCATTTTTTTAGACTTTCCTCTAGAGTAGTAAAATTTTGTATATCTTACATGTTTTAAACATTTAGTCTTAAATTTTGTTTAATTTCTCTTTGGATTTCTATAAGCAGACATATCTAACAATATTTATATCATATTTTTCATTATTAAAACGTTTTAAATTTGAGGTATCTTTATACACTTGTATGCATAGAAGGTACTGTACCAATCATAGATTTAACGGCTATTATCTTCTTTTCTCTAATTTTTTTAAATGTTCTATAGTGATTAGCTCTTTAATTCATTTAGAATTAAGTTTGGTATCTGCTATGCAGGAAGAATCAAGCAACTGCCATGACAGAAACAGCAGACTATAAAGAGAGTGAAAATAGGTGGCAGCTGAGTTCCTAGAAGATCTCTACCTATCCCTAGAAAGAACATGAATATTCCTCATCGCTGTCTCTCTCCTTCATTACTCCTATCCTTCACTTGTAACTCTTCACCTCTCTGGAGCTAAGAAGTTAATTTGCCACCATCTTTTGGCCACTAAATAAAGCTTTTTCTTTCTCCTCAACACCAATGTCTCAAACATTGTTTTATTCATGATATGAGTCTCTTCACCTGTTTTTGATAAAGTTTTGGCTGTGGTCTTCCCTCTTACAAAATGTAGAGAGTGGAGCAACTTTAAGCTGAGGGATGAGATGATCTGATTTTCTCTTCAATGAAAATAAAATTAAAATTAATAAAATGGGCTGAAGACAGATAAGGGAGTTATAATCAGACTCATATCAATCCACCAAAGTAATGTGGTATAAACTAGAATTATATCAGTGGGCATGGTGGTAATAAGTTTAATTCTAGAAATATTTTGAGGATGAGATCAATAAGATGTGCTAAAGAAATGATGTGCATTGGGAAAAAAAAGACTCTCAGCCAATTTCCAACATTTAGAGTTGAGCTTTTAGAAAGATGCAATTGCTTTACCAGAGATGAAGATAACCCATTAGGAGGGAAGATCTGACTCAGGAAGGGGCATAATAAAGTTGATATCTAATATTCATTGGAATAGAAGCTTTGAATGAGAAGCAGATATAAAGGTCTGCAAATAGGAAGAGAATCCAGCAGTGAAGGTGTACATTCCAGATGCAGGAAAAGGTAATATTTTAGAAATAAGAACAAGTTTTGGTAAGAAAGAGTAAGGGAGGGAAGGGGAGAGGAGGAGAGAGAGAGAGAAATTCTTATTTTTTTTATTGCAAACTTATTCCTGCGATACCTAACCTACTCCTGTGATAGTAGCTTTATTCTATTCATGATCCCTCAGGACTAAGCCGTTTCTTGAAGCTCCCACCATTCAATATTGCTGAATAGAAATTACATTTCTAGATTCTGGGCAGATAGCAGAGTAGTGAGCAGCAGAGAAAGAGACTCTGTGAGATTTGGTGTTCAGACACTGGAACATGAAAGAGAGAAGAAAGAGGGAAGAGGGAAGAGGATCCCCTGGACCCAAGAAGGATCTGAAGTGAGAGTTGAAGCGCAGGGGAAAAGAGAAGAGAAAAACTTCAACAAAGAAGAAGGAGGTGGCAGGCAGCTCTTTCTCCCTGAGCCCAGACTCACAGAGTGAGAGGGGCAGATAAACGGCGACTGCTGGAGACTCCAGAGGCTTCCCACCAGTGGAATGGCACATTGAATGCAGTAGAATGCAGTGGTTGGTGAGTTATTTGGTGAGTCAAATGTCTGCCAGGAGAGGGCGATTGGTCAGCAGCCAACTTGGAGATGGCCGAATTAATCTCAGAACTCAGAACAGCTGCAGGTTGGCTCCAACTCATAACTCTGGTGTCAGAGTGAGGACTCCAAGTTCAAGTGAGCAGGAAGTCAAGGAGCCAAATTTAGGTCAGTGGGGAGCTGAGATCAAGCCAGTAAGAGGCAAATGGCTACTGTTGCAGGCTGAACAAATCTGATTTCTGCCTCACAGCCAGAAACCAGCCTTAACTTCAGTGGAACTGAGGTGTAGACTTGTTGAGATTATCCACTACCCCACTGTAAAGCTACAGTGGGCATGCTTAGACTCAGATCTGGATTCTAAGATCAGTGACAGCAGAGACACACCTTGAAGTGGATATATTTTCTTTCTTATTGTCTTCTCTTTTTCTTTTTTTTTCTTATTTTTGTTTTTGTTTTGTGTTTTTCTGGATTGTTTTTTCTTGTTTTTGTATGAATGTGAACATTGTTTCTAGTTTTTTTGTTGCTGTTGTTCTTTTCTTGTTTTTATTTCTTCCTTTTCTCTGTCCTGTCTTCTTTACCAGTTTTTAAAGTTTGTGTGGTCTTCCTTTGTCCTTCAGCCTTGCTTCTAATCTCTTCCTCTTCTTCTATTTCCCTATTTTTTCCACCTAATCCCTTTTAAATATTCTCCCAAGAGTACCATCATCATATTGAGGGCTTATTTACTATATACAACTTTCTGGTTCATTTTAGATTTTGTTATATTACCACAAATCTAGTTCATATGGTTAAAGGTGGCAAATTAATAATTACCACATTTTGTCATTTTCTAGACATGTTTGATGCTATTTTTATTGCTCTTCATACTACTTAGCCAAAGTGACATAATAATTCTAATTAGTTGTTTTTCCTGGTATACCAAGAATGAGATTGCCTAATGGTCATAAACAATACTATAGGCCAGTACCAAAGAACAAAGGGCTGAACCAAGTAGGCAGCAACTTCTTATCCCCAATAAATTGAAGTGGTAGGATCTTGCAACACAATCAAAACCCAAAAGTCAGCTACTCCTGGAAAACATCTCTGAGAAGTAGTCATTTCCTAAGGATTCTAATTACTAGGAATAAAGCTGCATGTCCTAAGCAATTTACAAACATCAACTCATGAATTAAACTAAAACAAAAGTATAAAATAAGACACATAAACAAGATGAAACCTCAGACTTCAAACACACCAAAGGCAAACCCATGGGGTGGAACAATCTGAAAGCCACTCACCTGAACTCTCTGAAGTTCAACAGGAGAAGTAACAAAGAAGGTGAATGAGGCTCTAGGAAAAAAAATCAAAAATAATTTCTCAGATAACTACAGAGGTGTTAACAACAATGAAAGACATGCTTAGTAACTCTAGAGCAGATATAGATTAAAAATAGAAAAGCTAAGGAAAATGATAGAAACCATGAATGCCCAACATAGGAAAGAAAGACTCCATGAAAGAGTTTCAAACAGATATCCAGCAGATTAAAAATTCTATTGAAAACATAAACAGCAGAATGAGCCAGTGGGAGGACAGAATATGAGATAAAGAAGACAAAATTGCAGTTAGTGATCATGAAAAGAGAGATTTCTTAAAAATAGCAAGTGACCATGAGAAATCAATTCAACAACTGCTAGATGTGCAACGAAAAATAACATAGGATTGATCAGAGTCAATGAAAATGCAAGAGATACTGAAAATGACATAAAAAACCTATTCGCAAAAGTAAAAGTAGGAAACTTCCCAAGCAAGGAAAATGAATTTGACATACAGAAAAGTAAGGCATAAAGAATTCCATTTAGCCATAATCAAAAAATATCTATAGCAAAGCATATAATAGTCAAGAATCCAGAAATTCAAAACAAGAACAGAATATTAAAAGCTGTTTGTGAGAAGAAACAACTCACCTATAAAGAAAGCACATCAGAATCACAGCAGACTTCACAATGCAAAACCTAGCTTGGAGTGAAGTCTTTCAAACCCCAAAAGAAAACAGCTTCCAACCCAGATTGATGTACTTCGCAAAAATATCTTTCAAAATTGATGGAGATGGGAAAAAAATTTTAGCAGCTGTACCTCAGAAAAAGGTCTACTATCTAGAATATATAAATGATTGAAAAAAATCAGCCCCCCCAAATTCAAAGACCCAATTCAAAAATGAGCATCTGAAATTAACAGACATTTCTCAGACAAAGAAGTTAACGCAATAAATAAACATATGAAAAAATGTTCAACATCACTGGTCATTTGATAGATACAGATGAAAACAACACTGAGATTCCACCTCACCCCATGAAGAATGGCTGCTATCAAGAAATCAACCAATAACAAATGCTGGTGGAGTGTAGGGAGAAAGGAACTCTTCTCCATTGTTGGTGTGAGTGCAGACTGGTGCAACCACTGTGGAAGTCAGTATGGAGAGTCCTCAAAGAACTAGAGCTAGAGATCCCATTTGACCCAGCTATACCCCTGCTGGATATCTTCCCCAAAGAATTAAAAGAATCATACCACAGTGATATATGTGCACCCATGTTTATAACTTGGAAACAGCCCAAATGCCCATCAACTGGAAACTGGATAAAGAAGATGTGGGTTTTTTTATAAAATGGAGTACTACTCAGCCAAAAAGAATGAGAAACTACAGAAATTTATAGCTAAATGGATGCATATTGAGGCCATCCTCTTAAGTGAAATAAATAGGACATACATGTGTAAATACTGAATAGTTTCCCTAGTGTGAGAAACTGAAAGTGTAAACAAGGATTAAAATGATTAAAATTAATAATGGATAATTTGAAATATTAAAAGGTGTAGGAGTGGTAGGAGGGGAAGGGGAAAGGAAAGAAAGGAAAGGAAAAATTAAGAGAAAAGAAAATCATGGAAATGAAATCTATGTTAATAGGGAAGGGTGGAGGGGGTGAAGGGCTCAGAACTAATGGGGGGGAAAAATAAGAACCAAGATACATCATGTACAGGTACAAGCACCCAATGATAAATGTAAACGTATTGTATACCTAAAATGTACCAATAAAAGAATTTTGAAAAAAAACAATCTGATTAAAAAAATTGATGAAGAAGTAAGATTCTTCCATGAAAAAGAACAATTGAAGAAATTCATGACCACTAAACCAGCACTCAAAAATGTTCTGAAGGACTTTCTAGAAAGAGATAACAAGGACTACAACTCCATGAACCCCAACAGAATAAATCCACCAGACAAGGGAAGCATTTAAACAGAGAGAGAAAAAAATGGTACCAACAACAGGAAAATGACATGACAAGGATAAGCCAATACCTATCACTTATAACCATTAATCTTAATGGTCTCAATTCACCAATCAAGAGAAACAAACGTGTACAATGAATCAAAAAAACAAGATACAACATTATGCTGCATACAAAAAACACATTTAACTCAAAAAGAAATTCATAGACTAAAAGTCAAAGGATGGAAAACAATACTCCATGTGAGATGAACTAAGAAAAAAGCAGGGGTATCTGTTGTATTTGGAGACAAAGTGAATTTCAAGCCAAGACTGATTAAAAGAAACAG
This sequence comes from Heterocephalus glaber, assembly GCF_000247695.1. The sequence goes on from NW_004624867.1 coordinate 4,512,289, forward strand.
ACATCACTACATCCTGATAAGGCAAACACTCCAAATGGAAGGCATGGCAATCAATGGAAGGCAGTGCACCCAACTGTATAAAACAAATTTAAAGAAACAGGAAAAATCAAATAAACACTAGTACAATTGTAATGGGGCCTTAATACCCCACTATCACAAATAGGCATAACAACTTGACAGAAAGCAACACTGAAATATTAGAACCGAACTAAACTTTTGAACAAATGGACTTAGTAGATGTCTATATAGTGTTCTACTCCACAATATAAGAATACACATTTTTTTCTCAGCTGCACATGGGATGTTCTTTAAAATAGACCAAATATTAGCTCATACAACATACTTAAATAAACGCAAAGGAACTGAAATTATCCCATGCATATTATCAGACCATAGTGCAATGAAATTAGAAATTAATTGTAAAAGAAAACACAAGAACTTAGTAAACACATGGAAATTAAATAACACCCTACTGAAAAACCAATTGGTCACAGATAAAATTAAAGAAAAAATTATACAGTTTTTACAATTAAACAATAATTCCAATAGAACTTAGTGGAACTTATGGGATAATATGAAAGCAGTCCTTTTAGGGATATTTTCAGCAGTGAATATCCATATCAGAAAAGCAGAGAAAGCTTAAATGAACAATTTAATGTTGAACCTCAGTCTTCTAGAAAAAGAAAAGCAAGTCAAACCCAAAGCTGACATGAGGGAGGAAATTATAAAGATCAGAGCAGAAATTCAAGCAATGGAGACTAAGAAAATAATACAAAGAATCAATGAATTAAAGAGTTGGTTCTTTGAAAGATTAAATAAAATTGACAAACCCTTAGCCAATCTTTTAAAAAAAGGGACAGAAAAGACTCAAATCCACACTACTAGGAATGAAAATGGTGAAATCACAACAGATCTTGCAGAAATTCAGAAGATCACCAATACTTACTTTGTGAACTTGTATTGTAATACAATGGAAAACAGAGAAGAAATGGACATATTCCAAGATACATATGAATTACCAAAGCTGAACCAAGTAGATATTTTACAATATTTATTGTAAATAAGCCAATATCAGTCAATGAAATTGAAGATGTAATTAAAAACCTATCAACAAAGAAAAGCCCAGGCTCTGATAGAGTCACTGCTAAATTCTACAAGAAATTTAGAGAAGACTTAATGCTGCTACTTCTCAGACTCTTTAATGAAATTGAAAGGGAAATAATACTCCAAAACTCATTCCTGGAGGCAAGCATTACCCTGACACCAAAACCAGAGAAGGACCCAACCAAAAAAGAGAACTACAGTCAATCTCCCTAATTAACATAGACTCAAAAATCCTCAGTAAGGTATTAGCTAAACAGAATGCAGCAAATCATCAAGATTATACACCATAATCAACTAGAATTCATCCCAAGGACACCAAGGATGCATTCCAAGGATTCATCAACAACAGGGACGGTTCAACATACACAAATCAATAACTGTAATACATCACATTAACAGAACCAGCAAAGGTCTTTGACAAGGTCCAACACCCATTCATGGTTTTTTAAAAAAAAAAAACCACATACAATTAGAATAGATGGTTTTTATTTCAATCTGATAAAAGCCACCTATGACAAACCACCAGCCAACATCACACTAAATGGACACACAAAAAAATGAAAGCTTTTACTCTAAAATCAGGAACAAGACAAGGATGTCTGCTATCACTACTCTTATTCAATATAGTTCTGGAAACATTATCCAGAGCAATTAAACAAGAGACAGAAATAAGGGTAGGAAAGGAAGAAGTTAAATTATCATTATTTGTGCATCCCATGATGCTCTACATAGATGACCTCAAAAACTCCATCAAAAGTCTTCTAGATTTAATAACCAAATTCAGTCCTGTAGCTGAATACAAATTCAACACTCAGAAATCAATAGCCTTCCTGTACAAAAATGACAAACTCACCAAGAGAGAAATTGTGAAAACAATCCCTTTCACAATAGCATCCAAAAAAAAATGAAATACTTAGGAATCAATCTAATGAAGGAAGTGGAAGACTTCTACATTGAAAATAGAGTACTCTGAAATAGGAGAAGGAAGAGCATATCAGAAAATGGAAAGATACCACTTATTCTTGGGTAGGAAGAATTAGTATAGTGAAAATGGCCATTCTTCCAATTTTTATACAGATTTAATGCAGTCCCCTTTTAAATACTAAAAATATACCTCACAGAATTAGAGAAAACTATCCTAAAATTTATTTGGAACCAGAAAAGACCTAAAATACCAAAAATAATTCTAGACAATAAAGGCAAGGCAGGAGACATCACAATCCCTGACTAAAAAACTACTGTGACACAAACAGCATGGTACTGGTGAAAAAACAAACAAACAAAAATAAAAACAGACCTGATGATCAATGGAACAGATTAGAAGGTGCAGAAACAACTCCAGACATACTCAGCCACTTTATCTTTGACAAAAGAACCAAAACACCTTTACTGGAAGAAAGATGACCTCTTTATTAAATGGTGCTTTCCATGTGCCAGAGATTAAAGCTAGACCCATATCTTTCACCATGCACTAAACTAAAATTGAAATGGATCAAAAATCTAAATATTAAAACAGAAACACTAAATATGCTGGAAGATGAAATAAGTAGAACTCTTGAAGACATTAGTGTAGGCAAAGACTTTATGAACAAAACCCTGATCATACAGGAAATATCACAAAGAATCTGCAACTCATCTTATTAAAAAGCTTATGCACAGCAAGAGAAACCACCAACAGAGTGAACAGACAACCCACAGTGTGTGAAAAACTTTTGCCAGCTGCTCATCAGACAAAGGATTAACATCGACAATATGTAAAGAACTCAAAAAAACCAGATTCCCCAAATTTAAAGACTGAATACAAAAGTGGGCATCTGAAATGAATAGACACTTCTCAAATGAAGAAGAAAAAGTGGAAAATATATGAAAAAATGTTCAACATCACTAGTCATTAGAGATGCAAATTAAAACAACACTGAGATGCCATCTCACCCCAGAATGGCTGTTACCAAGAAATCATCCAATAACAAATGCTGGTGGGGTTGTGGAGAAAAAGGAACCCTTCTCTACTATTGGTGGGAATATATACTGGTAAAACCACTGTGGAAATAGGTGTGGAGATTCCTCAAAAACTAAAACCTGAGATTTCATTTCACCCAGCTATTCCCCTTCTTGATATCTTCGCAAAAGTATTAAAAGCATCATACGATGATGATATACGGACACCCATGTTTATAGCGGCACAGTTTCTAATACCTAAATCTTGGAAACAGACAAAATCCCCATCAACCAATGAATGTATAAAGAAGATATGTTTTTTTATACAATGAAGTACTACTCAGCCATAAAGGATAACCTTGAGACATTTATAGTTAGATGGATGCATTGAGACTATACTCTTAATTGAAATAAATCAGACACACATGTGTAAATACTATATTGTTTCTCTGGTGTGAGACACTAAAAATGTAAATAAGGACCAAAATATATAATATTGTGCAATAGGTAGAATATATTCAAATGGGAAGGGGAACTAGGGAGGAAGAATGGGGAATGGGAGAAAAGGAAAAGAAAGAAAACAAGAAAAGAAGGGAAAGTGGAAACAAAGCTTCTGTGAATGAGGAGGGGAAGAGAGGTTGAAGGGAGGGTAGAATGGTAGGGCTTTGTCCAGGAACAAATTTCCTATGATGAATGTGATCACTACATATACATAAAATGTACCAATTAATTCAATTTTAAAAATCATATGCTGATAGTTTTTCCAGGAATGATAACGTGTTCTGGTATTTATATGCTACCTTCACAATAAACATTGATAGAATATCATAGATTTTTATGTAATATGTGTTCAGCTTGAGCAAGTTTTCCTCCTTTGTACAAACTGAGGGAAAAATATCTTGGAAAATTTTGTAAAAAATTCTTTCCAAAATGTTGAAATATACAGCTGTATAAGATGTTGTTGATGTTAGCTGCCTGACCAGGAAGTACTCCCTTTAAGCCTCACTTATAAAACTGTCTATAATAACTTCCTTTCTCTGGATGAAGGTGCTCCATAAGCCAGGTGGTGGTCTTACAACTTCACTTCAATTTTATCTTTCCTGTGAGAAAGAGGCAGCTTTTTAAAGAAAGCCATCTCTGGGGCAAACTTACTGATTGCCGTGGCTAAGTAACTTTTAAAGTCTTTAGCATGTTGGAATGGAAATATAAGACATGTATTTCAACCTATCTACTGTGAGTAAGCTTACTCAGCATTTATTTTATTATAAATATGTTTTAATGTTAAATACAGTTTTTGTCTAAACATTGTTAGTGAATAGGAGTAATTTAAACTGTTGAACTTCATGTGAATGTTTATGCTTTCACTTGAAGTCCAACTGAGAGCAGTAAACCCCAAACATCATTGCATTCCTATTTATTTTAATTTGTAAATTGACATTCTACAAATAAGTATCAGGGATAATTTTTCAAAACTTGGGTTTGTTTATTTTCCTTTCTCTGCATAAGTAATGTAAATGCTCAGCTGCCATTTAAATATCACAATTTTGGCAGAAGAGTCTCTTAATAACCACCAAAACCAAATGTAATAAATATCATCTTTATTAAATGATGTGACTTACGGTAATGGATGATATTATTACTATAAAACTATATTTCAAAGTTAAGCTGTACAAAGTGGTACACTATTAAATGTACAGAGCTTTAAAAATATAACACTTCCTATTTTTTTCAGAGAGGAAATAGGATAGAAAGCAGAGGAATTTCTTGAATATAATACAAAATTTAGACACTGAAAGGGTAAATAAGGACCAAAATGTATAATAGATAATATGAAATAGGAAGAAACTGTTCAAAAGGAAAGAGAAACTGTTAAAGGAGAAGGAGGAAAGGGGAAAAATCAATATAAGAATGAAAAATGGAAACAAAGCTTTTGTAAATAAGGCACGGGGAGAGGAAATCAAAGGAAGGGAAAGGGAATGGGAGAAAAAGAGGAATCAAGCTATATCATTTACAGGTACAAACCCTCTTCGATGAATCTGATCATTATGCATATTTATATTGTACCCAAAAAATTAATAAAAAAAAGAGTTGAACAAATGCATTAAAAATTAGTTAAAAATTCAAGACTAATTATATTACCTTCACATATGTTTGAATTATATTCTGCTTTTAAAATTAGTAGTTGCTTATGTGATTTTTTTATAACATTAAATCATTCTATTTATTGACATTGTGTTAGGTACTTGTTGGAATGTTTAAGAATAATCAGTATCAAGACATTTTCTGTTATTTCAGAACAATGTAGGACCTGGCACTTTATTTAAATTATTAAGATTTGACATCTAGTGACAAAAATTTCAAATCACGTTTATGTCCTCTATGGGCATCCAGCCCTCAGAGGGCAAGCTATGGTAATTTTGATAATTATGATTTTAACTAAACAAAATAACTTTTATGCTTTTGGATGAGTGGTTGACTGTATCATCAAAGTAGTCATTTTCTACTATTAGGTGCTCTAATAATATTTCTTCTTATTAAATTATTTTCTAGAATTCCTCTTAAAATGCTTTCAAGGCTTAAATCACCATTAATAAAAATTACCATCTATAAAATTCTATATTAAATATACTTTCATTTTATTAAATTCATCATCTCATAGTATCTTCACAATAAAACAAATAATAAATACATTTTATATCTTTTTTTAAAGGTCTTGCTTTTTTAGGGCAGTTTTCATAGCAAAACTGAAAGGTACACAGATATTTCCATACACACCCTGCCCCTCTGCATGCCTGTGCTTCTCCATTATCACATCTGCCACCAGAATGGTGCATTCTTTACTACCAATAAACCCATCATAAAATTTATTCACTCAAAGCCCATAGTTTATATCAGGCATCACTCTTGGTGTACCATAGCGGATGAGTTTGGACAAATGTATTAATGACACCTGTCCGATAGTTTCACCAACCTATAAATTATGTATGCCATCCCTGTTCATTGCTCCCACTCATATATATAGATATAGATAGATAGATAGATAGATAGATAGATAGATAGATATAGTTTGTTTGTTTGTTCGTTTTTTGTACCAGGGATCAAACTAGGGACCTTGTGCTTGCGAGGCAGGAGGCAGAACCACTGAGCTAAATCCCCGGCCCTCCCACTCCCTCATTTTATGCCCTTTTCATGGATAAAGAAAGTTGGGCACAAAGGGATTCCATAAATTGCTCAAAATCATATATATTATGTAAGTAACAAAGAATTTTAAATCAAATTCATTACACACAAAAGCATTGCACTGTGTCACCTCTCATCTAACGATATTAAATTCACATTATATCATACATTGGCTCTAGTGAGTTTACTTAACTTTAACATCCTAACCAATAAAAATATTTAAACTATGCATTTTGAAAATTTTTTTGCTTAAGATTGAAAATTATATTTCCAAAGTTAAGTGGTTTTTTTTGTTACTCTCAAATTTTGTCTTTACAACTGGGAAACTGATGATATAGATGATTCCAAAAGAAAAATCAAAATAAGTAGTTACACAGCTTCTCCAGTTTATTCCAATGAAGTAGAAACACTTCAATGAATATTTAGTATTTTTCCAAATTACAAAGATTATATTGTAAAGCAGACCCTCATTTACTGAATGGGTAAACCTGAGCATAGTAAGTTACTATCAGTGCAAAAGCATTATAATATTTTGTTCTGTACTGTCCTGAATCTTTAAAGAATTGTATCTGAATTTGAACTGCAATCACTCAGGTCAGAAGATGTAGAACTCTTGCAGAGAATTAAAATGGTTTATCTTAATAATATCAATGATAGTTTCAATAAATTGTTCAAATTTGCCATAAAATCTAAAAAATTATTTCCAGAAAAAAATTTCCTGGAATGATGAATGCATATTAAAAACTCTTGTAAGCCCAGAGAATATTTCAGATATATCTTTCATTTCAACCTAAATATATACATTTCCTAGAACAAGAAAATTATTCAGTTTACTTCTAGTACAAGCTGATATTTTTACTGAATTTACTGTATATGAGTTCCTCTGCTAAGAGCTACAATGATTATCTCTTTTACATCTTAAAATAAAAAATGCAGCATCAGGTTGTTTAATTGGGCTTGTTCTGTTTTCCTAATATACGTATTCACTGCTATGAATTTCCCTCATAAGACTGCTTTCATTGTGTCCCATAGATTCCGATATGTTGTATTGTCATTGTCATTTAATTGAAGGAACTGTCTGATTTCTTCTTTAATTTCCTCTGTGACCCATTGCAGGGGAAAGGAAAGAAGGGAAAGGAAAAATGATGAGAAATGGAAAAAATGGAAATAAAGTATTTGTAAATAGGGAAGGATGGAGGGGGTGAATGGAGGGCTAGGAATGGGGAAAAAATAAGAACCAAGATGCATTATGTAAAGGTACAATTCCCAGTGAGAAATGTAATTGTGTTGTATACCTACAATGTACCAATAAAAGAATTTAATAAAGTGAAAAAAAATGCAGCAGATGTTACCTTCTGTTTTCTTAGTGTTTTGTAATGCTGTGTTTGAATAGATCATAGCCCCTTTTGAAGAAAGACCAAAACATGTATTCCTCCAGCTGCTGGAGGTGTTGCACACCAGAGGCTTATGCCCCTGAATTGATTTCCTCTGACTTTGATCTAAGTACAATGGGATTGCCTCATTCAAGTTAATCACCGTCCTAGGGAGGAGTCCATAGTTGTTGACTGATCATTGCCCTGGTACCACAGCCCGGCTTTCACCTCTTAATTTGGTATCCTCCCAAAGGGTGATTCTAGCGCCAGAGCCATCTCTTGAATTAGCTAAGAACTATATTACAATGACTTTTCATTTCAATTCTTTCCAACCTTGTTTCCTTACTTCTTTATAGGTGTCCTCAACAAACTTCTCAAGGCAAATATCTATGAACAAGTCTGTTTGTAAGTAATCTAGCAAGGAAATTTCTATCTCACCAATGAAGAAACTAGAGACTGGATAGCAACTAATTCACCAGGATTCACACAAATAGCATGTAATAAAGTTAAGATTTTAAGTTAGAAAATCTGACTTCAGTTCCCCTCCTTTTATTATTATGACAGTTTTCCTACTCCATTAAAGGTGCTATGCTATTTTAAACATAATTGAAGGATGTGCAACCATTGAATGGTATTACTGGAGGAAAAAAAATGACATTGAATCAATATAGGCTGATCATTCATGAAAGATCTGCCTTGAAACTAACACATACATCTCACATTCTCAAAATGTGACCACATAGTTTCTTCTGAATTTTATGCCTATATTGCATACATCTTTGAGCCTAACAAATTTTGCATACATCTTACTGTGTCTCTGTTCGTCTGCTTTTTGTCACTGTTACAAAATACCTGAGAATAACAACTAAAAAATATTTATTTGGACCATGTTTTCGGAGGTTTCAATCTGTGATTTGTTGGTTCCACTGTTGCTGGGCCTGTAGCGAGGCAGGAACTTGATCGCTGAAGGCATGGCTGAGAAAATTTGTTCATCTCCTGGCACTCAGAGAGCATGTAGGGAGAACTACAAAGACAGAGTGAAAGGAGCTGGGGCTAAAATATAATGTTCAAAGCCATTTCAGCAATGACCTGCTTCATCTAATTAGGCCTTGCTTCCTAATAAGCTCTTTCAGCTAATACACACATCAATGTATTAATCCACTTGATGAAGTAAGAACATTCATGATCTAATCACTTCCCCAAAGCCATCAACTGTTGAACAAGCCTTTGATAAAATCAGCATTCATGAGACCCCTTTGAATGGAAACCATAACAATCTAGAGTACATGGTAAACACAAGAGAGACTTTTTACCGAATCTACAATGCGTAGTAACCTCGGTTAGTAATAAAAAGTGGCATCATGTTTCTTTATGGTAAGCCATTTGTTTAAGCTCTTCTGAAGCACAAATATTTACTTGATTTGAATATCCAAAAAGATGTATTGGCAAGAATGGACAATAAAAAATAATATGCAAATTTTCATAGAATATTAAGTTCCAAATAAAGAAGTATTTTTTGTAAAAGTTCTTATCTTTAAGAACTCACTTGTAAAATTGTTGGGTGAATATAATTAAAATTATTTTTCCAACCATGAAAACCTATTCACAAAGGTAGTTGAGACAGAAAATAGTTGTATTTCTAAACAAATACTGATTCAGGATGTGATACATGTTACACTCTATAGTAGCCTCTTTCCCAATGCTGAAAGAAAATTCTTGACACCTGCAACATAAAAGAGGAGAGGTTTATTTTGGTTCACAGTTTTAGAGGGTTTAATCCATGGTTGGCTGGCTCCAAGGAAGCCAGGAAGCAGAGAGAAAAGACAGAACATAGGAACAAAAATACACCCTTCCAGGTTATTCCCCCAGGGACACTGGTTATTCCTCCATGCACACCCTTCCTCCTAAGACCACATTTACCTACGAATTCATCAATTGACCAATCTGCTAATGGGTATAGTGCCCCATGAACCAGTCATTTTTCAAAAGCCCCACTTCTGAACACATGAGATTGTGCAGGCTCATTTTAGATATAAACCATAAAACAGATAATCATCTAGGAGTTTGTAAAGATAGAAATGACATCTTTGCATATACAAGCAGAAACAGTCATTTACATATATTCTATTTTCAAGATCACTTTCTCAACCCCTTAAGTGGAGTTGATATCATGTTTTGTCATATACAGTTCATGATAGTTTCATCTGGTCACGGGATGACCATTTGAATTAGATTATTGGCATTATACCAAAAGAATCAAATTTCTCATATCTTTATGAAAGGAGTTAGTTTTGTAACTTGGATCAAGGTAACAGAAGTTAGGTTCCTATCCTCCCACACAAACTCAGAAGTAAGTGTGCAATTTCTCTTTGATGTTTGTATTTCAAAGACATGGCTCACAGGTCCTTGAGAAAGACAAACTTGGGTCACACAGCTGACAAAAATGCTAGTTTTCAAAAAGAGATAAAAGTATTTGCAATTTCAAGTTGTCAAAAATAAATGCTCTTAAAAAAGGAGGATTCTCTTCATTTTCAACAGAGATAATTAAACCTATTTTTAAATGTTTATTGGTTCTTATGAAACCAGAAATTAGGGAATAGCAGCCTAATGAAATTTTAGGAGACCAGTACCATTCCTATTTGCTCTTAGATCTCTCCTCCCTATCAATGAACAAATTATGTTGGGATTAAGTGTACTTTACTGCTTCTAAATAATTTGCTGAAACATGTTCATTCTTTCAAAGCTTTTTACTAAAGCTAAAACAACCTATTTTATCTAGAAAAGGGTAGAAAAATTTATTTATAATTTCTTCTGAGATGTAGAAAATCTATAGGATAGCACAAAGAATATGAATTATACCAGGGAAAATTAAAGAAAGAACTAAGACATTAGACATTTAAGATTGCCAGAGCATGCAAATGTTTAACCTTGAGTGATTTTCACTATTCCCCCTTAGAAATACAAACCTACCAGAAATAATTTAATAGATTATTGCATATCTGGACAGAATCAGTGTATTAATGTAGATTGTGACATATGTTTCACCCTGCTTCATTACTCTTGAAAATCATTAATATTTAACTTAGTCCATTCAGAATTAATTATTTCAGCAGTCAGTGCTCCAAGGACAACACTCTATATCTACACCAAGCACCACAGATGGCTGAAAACAAATTTCTTCTGTCTTCCCACCTTTTAAACATAATGAGTGCATATATATGTGCATATATATATATATATATATATATATAT
>NW_004624867.1:4523235-4573370 GCF_000247695.1 Heterocephalus glaber
ATATATATATATATATATATATATATATATATATGGAGAGAGAAAGAAGCTGTATCAGTGAACAATAAAACATACATAAATGATGTAACAATATAATTTGAGAGATTTGCATGCAATGACAATATTTTAAAAGATGCCAATTTTAACACATAATTCTTTTCTGTTAAAAAACAATCTAAAGAACAAACTCAGAACCCCAAGAAAATCAGTTCCTAAATGAGTCTGTATTCCCTCCAAGCTATTTCCTTGCTTTTTGTCATTAATTGTGTTGACAGCTGGTAGTTCCTACTTCGAGACAATTTATCTTCTCACTGCATATTTATTGAAATACACCTTGTTGTAATATTGACCTTACACCATGAGGAAGCAGTGAATAATAGCAAAATCCCTTGGGTCCTGACAGATGGTTTAAGCATTCAGCTTTGCTCTTAGCATTAGACCTCACAGCATATGCAAAACAAAAGAACATTAGCCTCTGACGGGAAAATGACATGTTATCTGAATAAAAGGGGCAATGTGGCAATTTGCACACAGTATTTGTATTTAATCCTGAATTTCAAGGATAAAGTATCTTCAGTTGCAAATAATCACTTCTCCAGGTTAAAGACAGGGCATAAAAATGGGTCAAATCTGCACTACTAACTTTGGGGCCAAACCAAACCATTTATATCCAAAATGCTACTAAACTCTATTAAGTAAAATATTATCAATATATCAGTAAAGTTCTACTTTAATACAAAATATAAGCAACTAAGTAAAATAGAATAATAAATTTTGTGGTATATTAGGCAATATTTATTATTCACATAGTACATTGAATTTTTAATGGCTTTAAACGTCAGTGGCTGGACACATTATTTTTAAGGGAAATTTTAAATGTAACTTGTTGTAAAAGAATATCCTTAAACAAAATGCATTTTCTCTTCATTAATATGATAACCCAGACAAAAATTTGAAGTATATTTTTAAATAGAAAATATCAAATTTTCTATGAATTATCTTCCATTTTATCCCTATTCTTTCTGATTCATCATATCCAGTATGGATTCCTGTTTTTTATTTTATCTGTCTCTTTTTTACTCCTACTCCAAACCATATTTCTTTTTCAAAGCAGAGTTATCTTTCCCAAACACAGATTCTGTAGTGTTACTACCTGGTTTAAAATTCCCAATGATAATACACAATTTCCTAGAAAATAATATTTAAATGCCTTTAAAAAAGCTAATACCTTTGATAATATGGCATCTATTTGCTTTATTTTTAGTCTCATAACCAATTCTTATCTGGCACTATGTACTTGAATTGTCCTGTGGTTGTATATCTTGAGGAGTCTCTAATGACCCATGCCTTCAAATACAGTAATTTCTTATCATAGAGTGAAAGTAGAATCTGCAATTTGCTTTAACCAACAGAATATACCAAACAGGAAGGGATCTCAGAGGGTTAATTAGGTTCCATTACAACCACAAATGATGAAATGTTACTCCCATCATTGGGCTGGACTACTTAAGATTCTATCTTAATGAGAGATGGGAGACTGTCTTCTAGGCTCTGGAGAACTGTCTTGTTGTGATACAAACTATGAAGAGGCTACAAGGTGAGGAAAGCAAGTGCATTCAGGTGAGGCAGCCCCTTGTCAACAACTAGGACAAAAATAGGAACCACAGTGAAACAATCATACAAAATAAATTCTGCAAAGAACCCAAAAAAGTTTTGAAATGGACTTGCCCCCTGTTCAGCCTCTAAATAAGGACATATTATGGCCAACATTCTGATTTGAGCCTTGCGATATCATGAGAAGATCCAGCTAAAAAATGCCCAATCACTTGACCAATGAAAACCATGAGGTTTAAAAAAAGTATGTGTTGTTTGAAGCAACCACCTTTGTAGTGATTTCTTTACCCCAAAACAGAAAACTTATATATACCAGTAGCCCCATTAAAAAATATGTCTCTTCATACCTGTAGTCATTGCTCATGCTCCTGTATCTTTCCAACCACCTCTAACTAAAGAACTTCTTGCATAGTTGATGCTCCATCTGTAATATTTTCTCTGAAGTTGTCCTTGGTCTTAAACTTTATAATCCAATTCTTTTTCTGTATCCTCATGTAAATGGTATAGGTCAAATACACTGTCATGTCCTTATTTACATTTTTAGTTTCTCACACTAGAGAAACTATTCGGTATAGAGAAACTATTCGGTGTAAATAAGGACTAAATGATATAGTAGATAATGTGAAATAGAAAGAAAAGGTGCAAAGGGGAAGGGGAAGTGGGAGGGTTAAGGGAAAGGAAAGAAGGGAATGGAATTAATATGAGAAAATGAAAAAATGAAAAAGTCATTGTAAATAGAGAGGGATGGAGGGATTGAAGGGAGGGAAGGGGAAGGGGGAAAAATAAGAACCAAGAGGGATTATGTAAAGGTGCAAATTTCCAATGATGAATGTCATTATATTGTATGCCTAAATTGTACTAATAAAATAAAATTTAAAATAAATAAATAAATGCAACCATGACAAAAAAAATATACTGTCATGTATAATGCCACAATGTTAAGTACCTATTTCTTTGTCTTCTCTGCCCCCACTTGTGCATGCTCTATGTAGCCATACCCAGAGAAATAGGTATAACTTAGTCTTGCATTGCAAAGAAAAGATCTTGCATTTATCTTTATTTCTCCATCACAAATCACCAATACTTCGTACATATTTAAATGCATTAACTGAATATTAACATTAAATTTTTAGTAATTAATATAATCTAATAATAAGTCTGTTATTAATGAGCATTTTGTTCCAATAACTGTGCTAATATTTCACATACATTTGCATTTGTTCTCATAAATATTATTATTCCTATTTAAAGTAGAAAATTATGAAATTTGTAACACGTAACCAGTCTTCGCTATTTTTTTTAATTCCCACCAACTCTTTCATACTTTGCACTTTTGTTCACTAACAACAAGCTTATTTCTTTTGGTAATCTTTCCTCTCATTGCATGGTAGTGCAATACAATTTATTGTGAATGTTAATGTCTTCTTGCATATGGGACCCAAGTAAAGCCAGTCAGGATCTTCCTTCAGATATAAATGAGGATCACCTGTACCTATATGCACATACACTGTATGTTGGAACTACTAGTGGCTATATTTCTGGGCACCAAATAGGCAATTCCATGAGGAATGAAGTATATATATTGAGAAAGCCATAATCAAGGTATATGTCAAGAAACAGAATTTACCTAATTTGTCTGAGCTCCTGAATTGAGTGATTACAGCATTGAACTTATCCCTGACAGGTGTATAAATGAATAATTCCCTTTGTGCTTCAGTTTATTTAATTTTTATTTCTCCTGAAAAATACAGTGCTCAATGTATAATTGATAATAAATGATAAAAAACAGAGTTCAAATTCAGCTCTCTGAGCCCATAGTTTTATTACAATCTCTTCCCCCCAATTAGAATGTAAACTCTCACTAAGATCATTGAATTAAATGCATATATAATACTATCAGCAAATTGTCTTAGTTATAATAACAATAGCTATTTATTGTACACATGTAGGACATATATTTTATCTAATAAAGAACACATTGAAATGCAGGAATCAGTTGCTAACTTAAGCTACTTTTTTTTTTTGTACCGGGAAGCGAACTCGGGTTCACAGCAGGCCGCAAAACCACTGAGCTAAATCCCCTACCCAAGCTACTTTTTTAAAGGTTACATACTTGAAGCTTTGTTTTATAATTTAGATAAAGAAAAGAAAAGAGATTAACCCCAGGTACGATTCATAGAGAACATGGGCACCATTTGCAGTCTGATTTTTCCTATATGTGAGATATTTTTACAATAAAGCTTTTTAAATTAAAATATGGGGATAATTCTCATTTGGAAAAAAAAGTACTTACATCTAAATATTTTAATACTATTAATGTACTTCTCTTTAATAATGCCACAGAGCCTGACAAATATGATTAATTATTTCCATATGGTGGAAACTGCTAACTTCACTTTATTGTGAGGACAGAGAAGGTATTCACATTTATATTTTTTAATTTATGTTACATTTTTGATAAACAATATTTTAATAACATTTTAAATTATAAGTCATAAATATTATAGATAACTGAATAGCATCATTATCATTTTAATAATGTAACCAACAAGAAGTATGTATATATTTTTCCTGAGATTTAAGGGACTACAGTATTCCAAAGGTTTTAAAAACCTGCAAGAGATGAGATGATATTCTAAAAGCTAGATTTTTAATATTAAAAGTGGAACAAGAACAAGGTACGGCCTTTGAGAAAAATAAGTGCCATTCATGATGATCAGTATACTTTTAGAACTGTAGTAATTTATTTTACTTCTGTTGATATTGAAATTGTAAAAATTATAGCAATTATTGTTTTAGCTGCATGCAATACTTGAGTAAAATTACTAATAAACCATAATTTGCCTCTATCAATGAGCTGCAAAATATCATTTATTGCATCATATAAAGACAGATTTAATCTGGTTTCTCCCTTGATTACTTACATTTAGAACACAGATTCTAAGTTCAGGAACTCATTTTATTTCCTCTCAGGTTTCCTTTACTCAATGTGGCATAATAATAAGTTATGAAAAGCAGTAACTACGGATGAACACTGAAAATGTTTTAGAGTCCTGTGATCCTATGATCAAGGTTTATTTGAGGTCTCCCTAAATAACCAAAATATACAACTCCATTTTATTTTGTACTTTATAAATACTCTAAGAAAAATATGAAAAGGTCTCATTTAAAATCATAGGTTTTGCCATCCTAACATTTAATGACATTTAAGTTCAGAATTCAGATAGATATATCATCATATTTTAAAGTTAGAAGGTAGATTCTAGATTATTGAGAGCAACACTCTCATTTCGTAAATGAGGAAATAGAGTTCTAAAAACATACTTGACTTTCTTGATGTTACAAGGTATCATTTCACTTTTTGCTTCTCTTCAATCATACTCATCTGGTAAAAACATTGACTCATGGGTACAACTATGCCCCTCAAATATATATGCTTAATCTCTGAAATCCTGTACTTCAAAATATAACCTTATTTGGAAATAATAGTTTCATTGCAGATGTAATTAGGCTGAGCTCATGCTGAGAGTAGCGAGGGGCACACTCCAACATAATGGGTATCATTGTAAAATGACAGCATTGTGAAGCCAGAGACATGAAGGCAGAATGACGTGTGACTATGAAGCTTGGATTTATGCAGGCAGCTCCAACTCTTGGAAAACCAAAATTCCCAGTCAGCCACCAGAACCTAAAACAGAGGCAAGAAAGGATTTCCCTACCGTTTTCAGAGGAAGCATAGCTTTGCTGACCTTGCTTTCCTACTTCTGGCCACCAAGAACTGAGACAATAAATTTCTGTTGTTCAAGTCACCCAGTTTGTGGTACTTTGTAATGGCAGCTACAAGAAATGAATACACCCAGCAAATTTTTGCATCTCCCTTTTCCTCTGGTCCAGAGGCCCATCCCTAATATGGTAAAGAAAATAACACAGCCGGGACCAGAGATTTAGCTAAGTGATTTCAATGCCTGCTGTGCAAGTGCAAGGACCTGAGTTCGATCCTCAGTACCAAAAAAAAAAACAGGAAAAGAAAATAACACAGCCATGTGGACTTGTCTCATTGTAATTCATGACCATAAGGCTTAAATAAACACTTCATAACAATTGGTATTACATTTTCCTAGTAAGTGCTCTTCTCCACATACTGTAAGAATGGTTTCACAAAATCTCCTCTCATAAATTCTTCAGTACATTTATACTTTTGTCATCTAATGACCTTATCTTTATACCTCACTGAAGTATAAAATAATTTACATCATCTTGCTCATCTTCCATCCTCAAATCACAAACATGACTGAACCTGTGCAAATATTCTTTGTCTTTCTTCCTGTTATATAAAAAATATTCCTGCAATTCTCAAAATCAACTCTTTCCTGTGTGCTCACTATGTCTTCCGTTGCACCTTAAGACTGTCAATCCTTGTTTTACTATGTATTTTCATTATCTAATATTCTAATACAATGAACTTAAAAAATACAATCCTAGTATTATTTTATAAAAGAAAAGACAAATAAAATTTCCTATTGACCCTAAATATCCTCCCATTTAATCTCTATTATTTCTCTACTTATCTTCTGAGCAAAGCTTCTTTAAGAGGTGAGTGAAGTTTACCTCTATACCTTCATCTCCTTCTCACTTTTCAAAGGACACTATTTCAACTTCTGTCCTCTCCACTCACTCTAACTTCTATTATCAAAGTGACCAAAAATCTCCTTTTTTCCCAAAAGTATATTTCTTTATTTGCATTATAGAAGATTCATTGAATCTTTCATTAAAGTTGGCCGTTCTCTCCTTTTTGAAACATTTCCTTCTCTTCATTACTCAGCTCTGAATTCACTGGTTTTCTTCCCAGTCTCTGGTTCCTCCCTCATATTTTTCTTTACTTTTCACATCTTGTCCACATTTCTTCTTAATGCCAGAGTTTTGAGTTCTTTTTTTTGGTACTGGGGATCGAACTCGGGTCCTTGCGCTTGTGCAGCAGGCGGCGAAACCACTGAGCTAAATCCCCGTCCCTTGAGTTCTTGATAATAATTCCATCTCTCTAAAAGTTCTCACCTAAATCCACAGCTTAAACATTATCTCCAAAAAAGATGATTGCTCATATTATATTCCAGCATTGGGGTATCTTATGACTTCTAAATATATCTGAGCTCAACTGCTTGAAATCTTCTCTTTGAAGATTTGATCATTACCTTAGATTTAGCTTATTCAAATGAAGTAAGCTTTATAGAGTATTCTCCATTCTTTTCACTGTCATAAAATATCAACGTCAACTACATGCTCAGTCAATCCACAAACCTTGGATTTACACTTAATTGCTTAGTTTTCCTTGTGCTTCTTTCCCTACATCTGAGCCAAGTTTTATTAGATCTAACTTCAAAATCTAAAATACACTCTCATTATCTTCCTTTCCACCAATATACCAAGACTGCATTATCTTTACCTCCATTATATCGAGAACCTCTCACAAAAATCCACTGACTATCCAGCCTCCCTAAAATTTGCTTTCCAAACAACATCTAGAGAAGTGTAACAAACTATACACCTGAAGTCCACAGATAACTGGGAGACATTGCATTTTACTTAAGTTTGACTGTCTTTCTTTCTGTTCAGATTGTCAATATGCTTTCGAATCAAAGCCTCTTCTTCTCTGTGGACATCAGCTCATTTCACTTATTGTGCCAACTGCCTATCACCTATAGTCACTTTGATTTTTACTATGACCAGATGTCTTTACTAAAAATGTAAATCAAAGCAGCCCAAGACCCTGCTTAAAGTGATGAGTATTTCAATGCCTCACTATTGCATTACAGAATAGTCCAAGATATTTACTGTCATCTGCAATACCTTGCCTGATCCAGTACATCCTTCTCTCATTTCATTAGTACTACCAGGGCCCCTGACTTGCTAGGGTTAACTGCACCACTTTATTTTGTTATGATTATTCAAATATGCCAGGCTTCTTTTATTTCAGGGATATACATTCTTCTTTCTGAATGAAATGCTTTTCCAAGTCATTTGAGAATACAGTTTTTCTATCATCAGGTCTCTGGATATCTATTATATATTATATCTCTGAATATCTCTGGATTATCTATTATATCCTGTTTTATTTCCTTCATGTACATATCTCTACGTGCTATCATTGTTATTTGTTTCAATGTTATTTGTGAGCCAAATTGGAAGGTAAAATAGTTTGGAACTTGAGCTTTAATGTCTTCCTTGCTGAATCTCTAGCATCAAGAATATTGCTTCCCAGAAATGATATTGAGGAGAGTTGAAATTCAAACTCAGTTTTCTAACTTCACTTTCAATGCAGTCACCATTACATAGTGGCCTGCCCCTCCCCACTGCCTGTCAGTAGTTTGCTGGCTATTTATAATCTTTCTCCTAGAATTTCTTACAATAGAGTTTATACATGGTTTTATCATGCTAACTAAATCTGGTAAAAGTGGTTATGATGGCGAAATTAAAGTAAAATAAAAAGCAATATAGAGTTATCATGTATAGGAACCATTTTGCATAAAAATATGTTCCTGTCTCTTGCAGTTTTATTAGTCAATAGAGTAAAATGGATAAGAAAGAGTATAAATTCTGGAATTAGAACACTGAGTTTCAAATTGCAGTTCTGTCATTTTAATCCATGTGGTCTTGGGGATGTTGCTTAAATTCACTATTTACAAGGTAGAAATAATAGCATTTACTCCACAGAGTTGTTAGAATAAATATATGTCAGTATTTAGAATGCTGTCTGGAAAATAAAAGGTAATCAGTTTATTATTCAATTTCATTATTTTTATTGTTTCAATAATAGATATGTTGAGTGAATGAGTAAAACAAGTAGTAGAATCTAACTTATGGTGTAGAATTGATGAAACATTTAGCCCAGTTATTCAGATTTGTAAAGAAAAAACATTTATTTTGATGTTTTTTATTCGAAAGAGGCTTAACTTTGATTTCTCATAGTGATTTGAAATTTTATATCATCTGAGACAAGCCATATGTATTTCTTAAAGTAAATGAAAAGAACATTGTGTGATATGACATAATTCAGATTTTGGCTTGAGGTATGCCACAAAGAAATAATGATGAAAATGTTCAAGCCAGTAATGCAAAATCAAGAGATGTGATTAAATTATGATTTTAAAAAACTGCAATATTATTTTTGTTGGGTATTAGTTAAATCAACACTTGGTGAATTAAAAATAAAAGTTTTCTTTGTCTTGAAAAATTATATGTAGGGTTTTTTTAAAAAAAAACCGATTAGTGTTAAAATAGTAGAAATACAGTAAATAATTCCATCAGATATATTTTTAACAATGAAGTTTGATTTTACTTTTTTCTGAAGACTAATTTTTAATTTATTTTGTAACTGATATATAAAGACATAGGAGTTGTACAAATTAATGGGGTAATTTAATGTTTAGATAAAACTGTACATTGCATACAAGCTTTTATTTTGGCTATTGTTTAATTGTTTATCACATAGTTATAGATTAAAATATGTCAATGACATATACTGTTTTAAAGATGGAAAGAATAGAACAAGAATGTAGTGACAAGTAAAAAGTCTCTAATTCTAGAAGATGTGGTGGTACTTTCCTGTGATGTCAGCATTTTGGGAGGATGAGAGAAGAGGATCATTAAATTCAAACCCACCCTGAGCAATTTAGTGAGTTAATGAGAATCTATCTAGAAAGGAAGGAAGAAAGTAAGAAAGGGAGGGAGGGAGGGAGAAGGGAAAGGTATGAGGGAGGGACAAAGAGAGGGAGGGAAGGAAGGAGGGAGAAAAAAAGGAAAAAGAAAAGATCATCATCTCAGACAAAGTATTTGACCTTTTTTAAAAGTCACATACTTGCTTTTTTTATCCTGTCTTAGCACCAATTATCTAGTGCTTATATTTTAAAACTACACATGAATGGTTCAGAATTACTCATAATGGAAACTGGATAAAGAAGATGTGGTTTCTTTATTAAATGGAGTACTACTCAGCCATGAAGAATGAGAAACTAGCGTTATTTATAGCTAAATGGATGCATATCGAGGCCATCCTCTTAAGTGAAATAAATAGGACACACATGTGTAAATACTGAATAGTTTCTCTAATGTGAGAAACTGAAAGTATAAATAAGGGTCAAAACGATTAAAATGAATAACTGATAATTTGAAACAGGAAAAAAGGTCCAAAGACATAGGAGTGAAGGGAGGGGAAGCGGAAAGGAAAGAAGGGAAAGGAAAAATTATGAGTAAAGAAAAAAATTGGAAATGATGTCTGTGTAAATAGGGAAGGGTGGAGGGAGTGAAGGGCACACAGGGAATGGGGAAAAAATGAGAACCAAGATACATCTTGTATAGGTACAAACACCCAATGATAAATGTAAAGGTATTGTATACCTAAAATGTACCAATAAAAGAACAAGAATAAATAAAATAAAATAAAATGTTTCTGCACAGCAAGGAAAACATATTCCACAAAGTCCAAAGATGGCCCTCACATGGGAGAAACATCTTTGCCAATTCCTCTTCCAACATAGGATTACTAGTTAAAATTTATAAGAGCTCAAAAAACTTAACATGGAAAAATTAAATTGCCCAATAGATAAATGAACAAATGAATGGAACAGATACTTCTCAAACTACAAATGGCCAGTAAGAATATGAAAAAAATGTTCAATATATTTAGCTAGGAGGAATATGCAGATCAAAAATACATTGAGATTCCATTTCACGCAAGCTAGAATGGCTCTGTCATCAAGAGCACAAAATAAAAACAATAAATTATGGTGAGAATTCCAGGAAAAAGGAATTCTTCTCCCTTGTTGGTAGAATGTATATTGGTGCAGCAACTATAAATATCAGTCTGGAGGTTCCTTAAAAAACTAAAACTAATATGTTTATTTGCTATTTCTACTTCTTTGTCTGAGAAATGTTTCTAATAGCTAAAGCTTGGAAACAGACCAATTGCCCATCAACTGAAGACTGGATAAAGGAAATGTGTTTTTTTTATAAAATGGAGTACTACTCAGCCATAAAGAACAAGAAACTAGAGACATTTATAGCTAAATGAATACACATTGAGACCATACTGTTAAGTGAAATAAATAGGACACACATGTGTAAATACTGAATAGTTTCTCTAGTGTGAGAAACTGAAAGTGAAAATAAGGACTAAAAGATGTAATAGATAACGTGAAATAGGAAGAAAAGGTGCAAAGAGGAAGGGGAAGTGGGAGGGGTAGGGGAAAGGAAAGAAGGGAATGGAATTAATATGAGAAAAGGAAAAACTATAAACAAAGTCTTTGTAAATAGAGAGGGGTGGAGGGGTTGAAAGGAGGGCAGGGGAATGGGCATAAAAATAAGAATCAAAAAACTAAATAAAGACCTACTATTTGATCCAGCTATGCCTCTCCTTGCTATATACTCATGTCAACATATTATACAAATATACTGTATAATGTACTGCATTCCCATGCTTATTGCTATTGTGATTCATAGTCCCAAACAAAGAGCCCATCTATGGACCAATGAAAAAAGAAAATATGATATATATGAGATATATAGTATATATAATATATATATAACAGAATGTGTTATATAACATGTTCATCTGTCTGGCTTTGTGGCTGATATATTAGGCAAATAAGCCAGTCTCAGAAAGATAAGTATCACACGTGGAATCTGAAAAAGTGATATGAAAGTACAAGAGAGACAACTATTAGACAAGATGAAGGGAATAAGGGAGGGGCTTAAAAAAGTGTAATGGGAAATGAATGTAGGCAAAATATATTCGTGTGTGCAAAAATGTTGATTTTTGGGCCAGGGGTGTAGCTCAGTGGTACCTGCCTGGCAAGCACAAGGTCCTGAGTTCGATCCCTTGTACCACAAGGAAGAAAAGAAATGTTCACTGTCAATATATAATAAAACGATGTTTCTTATAAACATGATGATTAACTCACTGGATATTTTAAAATACAGTTAAAAACTAAAATAATATAATGATAAAAAGAAAATATAAATATTTTTATGTATATATGTTTATAGCCTTAATTTCATAAAAATTTACATAAATTTGAAATATGCATCAAAACTTTTACAGTCACCATATAGTTATCACTAAAGAAA
The DNA here is from genome assembly GCF_000247695.1 of Heterocephalus glaber. The sequence goes on from NW_004624867.1 coordinate 4,534,969, forward strand.
ATATAATGTATAAATTTTACATTTTTTCATTTAAAAACATTTTACAAATGTCTACTTTGTTTAGTTTCCTCTTATTATCCATACAAAGTAAAGACAACTTGGGTGACTTGAAGAAGTGTTTTAATAAGGTAAATTTTAACTCTGGGTGAGGAAACTTTTCAATTAGCAGAATTAACCAAAAAGTATTGGCATGATATACTACCTTACAGCAAGGGCTTTAAAGAAGTTTCATTTCTAGAAGAGATTTAGTACTAAAAATCATTCATATCCCATCCATTCCACAAGTACTACAGTTTGTTTTCTCTGATTTTAACATAATGTGAAATACTGATGATCCTATTAATTTCTATATTTCTTGAAGAACACACAAATTTTGCATTCTATCGGACAAAATGTTCAGAGAGAACATTTTTAATTCATTTATTTAATAGAGTTGCCTAAGGACTGTATATGAAGCACTACCTCATGTAATCAGGACACCAACACTTTTAATGATCATCAGATTGTCTAATTCTTTTCCGTGATAAAATAGAGAAATGAGTAAAATCTGTCAAAACTGTGTTCCCCAATACTGATATTTTTAAGCAGCTTAAACTAAAAGAAAATTCAAAATTTTGATTCTGAAAGCCATTTCCTGTTAGATGCCTTGAAATTTTAGAGAGAGCAGAATGATATGTGGGTAGCTGCACTGCTCGTGTGTGTCCTGTGTTCTATATTACTAAATATCAGTTATGGTTTGCTTGTGGATTTTCACTTAGAAAGTTTTATGCACTTTTATGTTTCTTTTTCTTTCATGAAGTTTATTGGTACATTTTAGGTATACAATACAGTTACATTCATCATTGAGATTTTGTACCTTTACATAACATATCTTGGTTCTTATTTTTTCCCACTCCCCTGCCCTCCCTTCAACCCCTCCACCTTTCCCTATTTACAAAGACTTTGTTTCCATTTTTTCTTTTTCTCATATGTTTTCTTTTCCCATCTTTCCTTTTCCCTACCCCTCCCAATTCCCCTACTCCTTTAGACCTTTTCTTCCTATAAAACAATATCAATTATACATTTTGATCCTTATGTACATTTTCAATTTTTCACACCAGAGAAACTATTGGGTATTTACACATGTGTGTCCTATTTATTTCACTTAAGAGTATGGCCTCAATGTGTATCCACTTAGCTATAAATGTCTCTAGTTTTTTGTTCTTTGTGGCTGAATAGTACTACATTTTATGAAAAAAAAACACATCTTCCTTATCCAGTCTCCAGTTGCTGGGCAATTGGGCTGTTTCCAAGTTTTAGCTGTTACAAACTGTGCCTTTATAAACATGGGTGATCATATATTGCTGTGGTATGATTCTTTTAATTCTTTTGGGAAGATACCCAGCAGAGGAATAGTTGGGTCAAATGGTTGTTTGAGGTATCTCCATATTGATTTCCACAATGGTTGCACCAGTCGGAATTCCCACCAACAATGAAGAAGTGTTCCTTTCTCCCCACAACCCTCCCAGCATTTGCTATTGCTTAATTTCTTGATAGCACCCATTCTTTCTGGGGTGAGGTGGAATCTCAGTGTTGTTTTCATTTGCATCTCTCAAATGACCACTGATGTTGAACATTTTTTTCATATGATTATTTGCTGCTTTTACTTCTTTGTCTGAGAAATGTCTGTTCATTTCAGATGCCCATTTGTGAATTGGGTCTTTATATTTGGGGGGATCTAATTTTTTTTCAGTTCTTTATATATTCTAGATAGTAGTTCTTTGTCTAAGGTGCAGCTGCTGAAAACTTTTTCCCATATTGTTGGTTGTCTCTTAGCTCTGTGGGTGGTTTCTCTTGCAGTGCAGAAGCTTTTCAATAAGATGAGATCCCAGTTGTTGATTCTTTCTGCCAGTTCCCATGCTACTGAGGATTTGTTCAGAAAGTTTTTTCCTATGCCAATGTCTTCAAGAGTTCTACCTACCTTATCTTCCTAAGTTCAGCATTTCTGTTTTTATATTTAGATCTTTAATCCACTTGGATTTTAGTTCAGTACATGGTGAAAGATAGGAGTCTAGTTTTAATCTTTGGCATGTTGAAATCCAGTTTTTCCAACTCCATTTATTAAAGAGGCTTCGTTCCTCCAAGTGAGGATGGTTGGTTCCTCTGTCAAAGATGAGGTAGCTGAGGCTGCCTGGAGTTGTTTCTGCATCTTCTAGTCTATTCCATTAGTCCTCAGGTCTGTTTGTTTGCTAATGCCATGCTGTTTTTATTACAGTGGCTTTGTAGTATAGTTTCAAGTCAGGGATTGTGATACCCCATGCCATGTCTCTGTTGCCTAGAATTGCTTTGCCTATTCTAGATCTCTTCTGGTTCCAAATGAATTTTTCAATTGTTTTCTCTAGTTCTGTGAAATATACTATAGAGATTTCAATTGAGATTGCATTAAATCTTTATAACAGTTTTGGAAGTATGGCCACTTTCATTATATTGGTTCTTCCTACCCAGGAACAAGGGATGTCTTTCCATTTTCATATATCCTCTTCAATCTTTTTTTTTCAGTGTTATAGTTCTTTTTGTTTGTTTGTTTTTTGTTGTTGTTTTTTTTTTTTTTTGGTACCGGGGATCGAACTCGGGTCCATGCACTTGCACAGCAGGCGGCGAAACCACTGAGCCCTCAGTGTTATAGTTCTTAATATAGAGGTCTTTTGCTTTCTTCATTAGATTGATTCCTAGATATTTCATTTTTTGGATGCTATTGTGAAAGGCATTGTTTCTCTAATTTCTCTCTCAGTGTGACTGTTATTTGTGTACAAGAAGGCTATTCATTTTTGAGTGTTGACCTTGTGTCCGTCTACTCTTCTGAATTTGTCAATTAATTAATTTGCCAATTTTTGGCAGAGTTTTTTGGGTCTTCTATGTAGAGTATCATATCTCAGCAAATAATGACAGTTTAACTTCTTCCTTTCCTATTTTTATTCCTTTTATTTCTTTCTCTTGTCTAATTGTTGTGGCTAATGTTTCCAAAACTATATTGAACAGGAGTGGTGATAGTGAATATTCTTGTCTTGTTCCTGATTTTAGCATGAAAGTTTTCAGTTTTTGACCATTTAGTATGATGCTGGCTGTTGGTTTTTCATACATAACCTTTATCAATTTGAGATAAAGACCCTCTATTCCAATTTTCTACAGGGTTTTTATCATGAATGGGTGTTGAACTTTGTCGAATGCTTTTTCTGCATCTATTGAGATGATCATATGATTTTTGACCTTGACTCTGTTAATATAGTGTATTACATTTATTGATTTACATATGTTGAAACATCCTTGAATCCCTGGGATAAAGCCAACTTGATCAGGGTGTATGATCTTCTTGATGACTCTCTGTATTCTGTTTGCTAGTATCTTATTTAGGATTTTTGTATCGATGTTCATTAGGGAGATTGACCTCTTTTTTGGTTAGGTCTTTCCCTGGTTTTGGAATCAAAGTAATACTTGCTTCCAGCAATGAATTTAGAAGTATTGCTTTGCTTTCAACTTCATTGAAAATTTTAGAGTAGTGGCAGTAGTTCTCTAAATGTTTTGTAGAATTCAGCAGTGAAGCCATCAGGACCTGGACTTTTCTTTGTTGGTAAATTTTTAATTATGTTTTTAATTTTTTCGGATTTTAATTGGAGTGTTTAGAATTTTTATATTTTCTTCATTCAACTTTGGTAATTCATATGTATCTAGAAATCTGTCCATTTCTTCTGTGTAAGAAAAGAGCATTATTATAATTTACAGAATAACATGTTTTCTTAAATTGAACAATTTTCCAATAATAAAATGCTTTGTAGTCCACATTTACATATGATTTATATTTTGTATTAATTATCTAGTTACTAAAAGAAATATACATGAGGTGTGGTAAAAAATACAATGAATATTTAAATGTAAAAGATATATTACAGTAAGAGACATTGTCATTAATGCCCCTTCAAATATTTCCTTTCCTTCAAATACTTATCCCATACTTCTTGCCACTTTCTGAAGCAATCCTCTTTCCTGGGTATCTTTAGTTGCATTTTGGCTGCCTCAATAATCTGAATTGATTCAAAATGCTTCCCTTTCAGGGTTATTTTTACTTTAGAGAAGAATCAGAAGCTGCACAGTGCCAGATGACTTTCTATTGGAATGCACTCAACAGGCAGAATTTCACTACATTTTTTATCACACCTTGTAAGGATATCAAAGAGGACTTCAGGCTGCTTCAGAAAGCGGCAAGAAGGATGGGATGTGTGTTTGAAGGAAAGGAACTATTTCAAGGGAGATTAATGGCAATATGCCTTTTACTGTAATAAACATTTAATTAAATTTAATTAAATATTTTGTTCACTCCATAAATCAATACTGATTTTAATTTTATCCATTTTTATTTATTCATAATTTGAACTGACACTATCAACCCCTTCAAAGCGCTAACCCTTAGACAAGAATTCATATTAAAATTGTATAATTGAACAGTCTATAATTTTGAAATATCACATTAGTTTTCTTTACTTATATAAACACAGTAAACATACTGATTTGAAAAAATTGCATGTATTTTAAAACTATGTTTTAACATAGCTTATCAAGTACAAGAAATTGACTTAAAAAACTAATAATCGAGTAAATGAATTGTTCAAAACTATGTAAACCAGTCAAATTCTAAATGACTTTACAGTGTAATACACTAGTTCAATTTGGTAAGTGTTTGATAATCATTCTCAATTATTTTTAATATTAAAATAAATATAAATAAACATCACTAAAATATATTTTGATCATTTTATTTTAGTTATTTATTTAATTTTTTTTTTTTGGTACCAGGGATCAAACTCGGATCCTTGCGCTTGCGCAACAGGTGGCAAAACCACTGAGCTAAATCCCCAGCCCTATTTTGATCATTTTAAAGTAGCTCGTATATGACTTTAACTGCTTTTCTTTTAAATTATTTATTAAATATTCTTTGAATTAATAAATGTTTAGATATATCACTTTTATTTTAAGAGAGATTTTTTAAATGCTAAGGCAAAATCTAGAGAAAAACTGATATTTCAATTACTTAACAATGTCAAAACCAAAACTAATTTATTTAAAGTGGTTATGCTTTAAAACAATATATGTAAAAGATTACTTTTTAGTGTCTATGACAGATTGAATGTAAATCATAAAATATAGACTTTAAACTGCTACATCATATGGCTAATGGAAAGCAATATACATTAGTATTGATTTGAGAGATAGTATCTAAATTATTTGGACATCTCATTGATTTTTCTCAGAATATCAAATGTTTCTTATAACAAAATCAATATGGCACTTTATAAGACATTTGGCCCAGACCATTCTTAGGGCAGCACATCAGAAACATGTCCAATTCATCCCCATTTAGTTACTGCAATAAATTTGGTAATATAAGCATTAATTTGTGAGAAATAATGAATAACATATATTTCCTATTAAAACAGGCCATCCAGATATTTTATACAGCTAATTAACAACAAAAAGAGGATAAGCAGATAAACTATGAAACAATTAATATATTCATTATTGTAAATGTTAATTGTTATCTCAAAAAATTGAAAAGATTGTTTATTGAAACCATTATTTCTAAAAATATATTAATAAAAACATAAGCAAATAAACTCTTGATATTATGTTTTCAGCTTTTGAAAGGAGAAATATCTTTTGCCATCTCCATCTTTAGCATGAATATATCTGTGGTAAAAAATAGAGCCCACTATGCCATTAAATTTGGATAAACCAAATTGTATTTTGATTTGCCTTAAAAATACTCATAGTAGAATTAGATTGTAATACCCAATATATTTTTCATCAAAATTGGTTCCTTTAATATGTATCACAGCCTTTCCTTTTTAAAATATCATATTGGATAGTCATAGATAAGTATATAACAAGTCATTTGATGAGGTTTAGTATGAAAGCAGTGTGTTAATTATCTTATTCTCTCAAATTTTCCAAAGAGGCTTTGGAATTCAGTTTGAGAGAAGAAAGATAAAAATAAATATTTTTTAAAATGTTATGTTATATTTCTATCGATATTTTGATGTATAACTACCTTATGGGAAAAATTGACATTAATTACAGCATTTCTTTGTTTGACACAGAGACATCCATAACAGATAACAGGACCTGTTGCTCTGTTTTGCAGAAACCCTTGGATATAATGAATCATTGAAAAATTTTGAGGAACTTTGAATTTCACTATGATTTGGCATATAGGTTTTTAATATTACATTAGCTTTCCATCATTGTGACAAGATACCTGAGAAAACTCACAGAAGGAGGAAAAATTTACTCTGACTGATGGTTTCAGAGATTTCACTTCATGATTTGTTGGCCTCTGGGCCGGTATTGAGAGAGCACATCATGTCAGGGAGTGCTAGTGGAGCAAAGCAGCTCACTTCATAGCAGCTGGGAAGCAATGAGAAAGACAGGATAGACCAGGAGTCCCACTTTCCCCTCCAAGACCATGACCTTAAGGTCTCAACTTTCATCCAGTAGGGTTCTTCCTTAAAGCTTCCAGTGCCTCTCAATAGCTGGAGACTAAGCCTTTAATACATAGTCCTTTGTGGGACACATTCTAACCAGTGCAAGGATATAAAATAAAAAACTTTCTAAACATTACAAGCATAGGCTAAAATCTTGCTTTATCTTGTAATGTTCACCACATAACCTATTTACCACTAAGTCAATATCATTGTATTTTATATTAACATGAAAATAGAACATTTTCTTTTATTTTGTACAGATATACTAGAAACATTTTATTAGTTTTTAGTTACTGGAATATTGCAAGCATAATCAATGAAAGGTTTTATCAATGATTGCGTATACATTCTACGTTAAAGAGTATTGTGAAGCTTTATGAATGATTCATCACAATGTATGGCAAAGATTTTATTCTCATTTGAATTGACTCAAAATGGTAAAGTAAGATGTAAAGCTTGAGAAAAGTAACAACAACAACAACAAAAAAGGAAGAAGTGAGTGCTAAAAAAGAATGATGCCTAATAACCTTGATAAGCCATACAGATAAGGCCTATCTGGGTTGAGACTCATCAAATAAGGGGCAGAAAAAAAGTTTTGGGGTTTGTTTTTTCTTTTGTGTTTTGTTTTAATGCTATATGCCACAGAAATGAAATGTACCTTAAGCTTGAACTCTGAACAAATTATTGATTGGTTTATTAGATTGAACAAATAGAAGTTTCAGATAAAATAGCAATAGGGGACAATTGGGACAATTAGTATTGATGATGCTTGACTTTAGGTAATATGATTGTGAAGGTGAAGAAAACCATTTGTGGCCAGACAGTGGAAGACCTTAAGTGCTAACTTATGACCTAAAGATTTCATTTTTCTGGTAAGTCTTAGAAGTGTTTTACTCTTGAGGCATTTTTGTATTTCCTTTTTCTTTATTGCTATGAGACATTTGATCAAATTATTTCTCTCACTGTTTAGAGATCAGAAGTATCAATTCCCAGCATTAGATTTTTTGATCAAGTAGAATAATCTAATTTTTGAACAGAAATCTCCAAAGAACATTGTCAGTGTTCTTATGAGCAATCTTTTGAATGGATGAAAATGAGAGAGAAGTATACAACTCACAAACGTGTGATTTTAAAACAATCTTTTACAATAAGGAAACTCTCCTAAAGCCACTACTTTTGGAATATATATTGTAAATATTCCTTGCTTTCTGGAATTTACTGTGTAAAAATCAACTAAGTAGGAAGAATTTAAGGAAGTGATCTAAAGTCTTGATTTCCAAGCAAGAGAAACTTAACTCACACCCACTGAACTTTCCCTTATGTGGTAGCTGTCTGAACTTCTTTCTATTTTCAGTTCATTTTTAACTTACACACACATGTAAAAATTGCACATATGTATGGAGAACCATGTGATGTCTTGACAATTATATACTATGTTTAAATAAGGTTAAACATATCTATCTGCTCAATCATTTATCATTTCTTCATGGTGGAAATGCTTTTTTCTAGCTACATGAAGTATATAATATATTTACCTGCAGTCAACCTACTTTGTAAAAGCATACCACAATTTCTTTAAATTATACACTAATATCAGTTATTAAACTTTCTTAAATTTTTAGGAGATATATGAAACAGGCATGCTAGATACATTGATCTGTATATGTTGTACATAAAAAATTACTGTGGTGTGGAGCATGGGCTCTGTTGTAGTGCAAGCAAACAATCATATAATTTAAAGAAGTAAAGGACCGGCTTAACGTAATGGCCATAAGAATGGGAATATGAATAAGTAGCATTGTGTGAAATACAACAAAACCACCTTAATTTTATACATAAATAAAATGAGGCATTCTAGCTATTTGCAAACTTAATCATCAAGGTGAACTGCAAGCCAAAATTTAAAGATTAATTATTTACCATTGACTTGGTATGGATCAACAAACTATTACTGGTATATGGCTTTGGTCATGTTTACATGACTGTAAATTTTTTCCAAGCTTGATTATAGTAATGAAATGAGTAACATTTGACAGTGTTCAGATCAAATTAATGTCAAGATTTGTCAAGCCAATCATTTCTAAGTTAGTATGACTGAATGAAAGGTAATGTAGAAATGCTTATTCTTCTTTTTCAATTATTTCATGAGGCGTGTTTCAGTATCTGAAACCTACCCCTAAAAATAACAGATTTCAATCTTTCAGACATTTATCTAAAATATAGAAATGAACACATAAATTTAGTTTAGAAAGACTTCCAAATTGCATCTTAGTACATTGGATACTATTACTTACATTCAAATTTAAATCTACCTATTAAAGTAGTAAAGAGGGACTTCTAGAAAAACAAGTTTTTCCCAGCCTTGGAAAGTCCTCTCAATCAGACCTCCCACCTCTCCCCTGTAGCCTATAACTTCTAGTTCTGGTACAGATAAAATTTACAACTATGACTGTAAACAAAGTTTATGACACCTTGTTATCACACGATTCACAAGACTGTCTTCTTTGGAGGCTAAATTGCAAAATTGTCCTTGTCCTGCTTCTGTAAACTCACTCACTACATCATTAGAAAGATCACCCCCCTTCAACCAAATGTATAAAATTAGAATCTTTCCTTTGTCCTGGGCTCAACCTTTGGACATGAGTCCATTGAGCTGGTGTGCATCTAAAATCCTGGAATAAAATCCTCCTGTTTCCTAATGGTCTCTCCAATCTCTGAAATCCCATGACATTTCTTGTCAACCAAGAAGGGACTGGAGAGCTGCTGTCTCCTTTGCCTGCAGGACAAGGAGGGTCCCAAACTTCAGGAGTCCTGAGACCTCTGGTACCACCAGATGAAATGTCAGCTCAGAGAGGGAATCAGCCTTCCCACAGCCCTCTCCTGCAAGTGCAACAGAATCTGTGGGGATTCAGGATGATTCTGGAAAAGCATGCTACAGGACTGCAGCAAGGTTTGGAGGCCGGTCCTGTTAGGATGGAAGAGGAGGTTGATCACCTTCCTGGGTGTACCAAGTAATCTTATGTGCATTGAGTCAGATGAAACTTAGAAATTCAAGCTGATTGCAGGAGTGGCTGGCAGCAATAGTGGCTCCTAAGAGGTGTAGCAAGTATTCTTACCCCAAAAAGTTCAGATGAAGCCTATATCCACATTGGAAAAAGCTGGGAATGGGTAGGTGCATGATTGCATATGAATAAACAGGGTGAAGAAAAGCTGGGAAAGTGCCAGAGAGCATGGAGTGAGACAATGCAAAGAGCACTCCTGATTTCAGGAGACCCCAGGCCAGTGCTTGGTAGCATCATCAGATTGATGCTGCCTGCAGGCATCTGAAAGCCAGAGCTGCCCCAGTCTAGGGCTGGATAGCCAAAGTTAAGGAGCTTCAACCACATCCTGCCTGGCCCCAAAAGGTTTTACAGGAGGAAGCAAATTACAAATTTTAACTAACTTAAAAATGTACTTTTGTCTTCCAATTTAAGTTGGTGTTTGAGTTTAATTGGTGTGCTTAAAGCATTTCTTGTGCATTGCAAATTATTGAATTATAATTACAGGGTTAACTTGCTCTTTGCTCTATTGGTTTAAGAATACTGATTCAAGATTACTTAGAGGTCTGTTGGTAGCCAGTCAAATTTAAAATGTAACAATCTGAGATCAAAGGAAAAAAGGAGAAAAGGTCACTTTAAAATCCAAGGGGTCATAGCCAAGTTTGCTATAGAAGGTTTATAGTAACTGAGATAGAGAAAAATATTAAGAAGGATATAAGTATAAGAGATATACTTTTGATATGAGAAGATTTTGTATGAAAAAGGTTTTTCCCTGCTAGAAAGATAAAAAGATAATGACAAAACCGGAAACCTCACATATGTAAAGAAAAGCTTGTGGAAATAGTTTATCAGAAGAAATATATGTATTGTTGTTGGTTGGGTGGAGCCCAAGTTGTTCCTTCTAAAAGCTCCTTATTGCTCAAAAGATTCAAAAGAAATATGTATGGTTGGTGGTTAGTTTCATGGAGCTCAGGTTATCCTTTCTAAAATCTCCCACAAGGGGGACAGTCTAATTGAACTGAAGCAAAATGCTTGAAAGAGTGATTTGCATCACAACATAATAGATATGGGAGGAAAAACATCAAAACTCACCCTATTAGAATGTATGTGAAAGAATTTTTAAAAGGCTATACAGGGGACTATGGAGTAAAGGTGAACCCTCCCCCCCCCGCCCCCTTGCAGAGGTTTAAAACACTTTATGTAATAAATTGGCCTTCTTGTGATGTTGTGTGGCTGGCCAAGAGGACAATGGGGGTGGGGGTGTAATTAGATATACACATAGGGTAACAACCGGTTACAGAGAATGACCACAGCACCCAGATCAATTTTCTTTCTTCAATTTATAATTAAATATAGTACAAATTTGACCCACATGTTACAGCCCTGTCTGGAGGCATATTATAAAATGCTCATTGCCTGAGCCATGCCTAAGACAAAAAAAGAAAAAAAAAGAGAGAAAGAAATCAGCTTTACTGGAAACAACAAAAGAAAGACTGCACAAGGGACAAGAAAAACTGGTTCTGTAAGACCCACCAGAAGAGGCAGAGACCCCTGTCCCTTATAGTCCAGTTTACCCCCCTTTTCAAATGACAGCCTGCAGGGAAACAGGTTCAGATGACAATGAGTTCCAAACACCACCTGAGGAGAAAAAGACAGAATCAATGCCCTAGGAGAAAAACTATAAAACCCCAGACAGTAAAACTAGTCACCTCTGATCAAGCCAAACAAAGGCTTTACAGATGCCCCTCTGAGAAAGTAAGCCACCCATTTATTATTATAAGAATGACTAAATCCTTGGGAACAATAGAGCTTTACTGATCAGCCTTTTTCAACTATTGACCTTCTTAGCTGGAAACTGCATACTCCCTTCTGTATGGAAAACCACCAAGCCCTTATAGATTTACATATTCCAACCATCACAGATTACAAACAGTTTCTCCTGATGATTTTTAGCACTGAAAAGTGCTGGGGAATGACCCAATCAGCCTTTCATTGTTTAGAAAACAATGCCCCAGTGGACATGATAAATGTTGAAGCATATGCTCAGGACCAATTCCCAGGGCAAACCCCAATGGGGACCCAAATACTGCAGCTCACTTACAAAGTTTATAAAAGTTCCCAGAGGCAAGCAATCAATATGGGAAAGATCTCAGAAATATTCCAGGGAACCAATGAAAATCCTAGCCAATTTTTCAAGAGGCTCAGTGAAGTGTTCTAGCTCTACACTCCATTTAATCTCAAGGCCACTGAAGATCAGTGCAGAGTAAATGCAGTCTTTATGGGACAGGCTCAGGGAGACATCAGGCATAAACTTCAAAAGTCAGAGGATTTTGCCAGTATGAATGCAACCCAGGGTTTAGAGGTGGCCACCAACATGTACAACAACTGCAACTGAGAAACAAAGCTGGAAGTGGATTGGAGGCTCAAAAACAAAGCAGATCTGTTGGCAGCAACACTTATGGGAAAAAAGACAGAGATCACTAAGGGGCAGAGGCATGGATATGGGCAAAACAGGAGCCAAACCAAGCTGGGATCTGCTAGTCAGCCAAAGCTAGATTGAGATCAGTGTGCATGATGTAAAATATATGGGCACTGAAAAATTGAGTGCCCAGAAAATGATGACAGAGATGATAAAAATTCCAAAACTGAGGCCACCTACAGAAGGCTATCACCTCTGGGAGGAACCAGATGCTCATTTCATTGGACTGGCAGGAACTGAAGGTTACAATGACTATTCAAAAGTGGCCTCCATCTCCTTAGTCCCTCAGGAGCCTATGGTCACAATGAAAGTAGGGGGCCAATTTGATGGACTTCATGGTAAATAAGTTCCTGTAACTACTAAACTGCCCAGCTCCTCTGCTGAGAAGAGACTTACTCCACAAGTTACAGGCTCAAATTGCCTCTGGGTGATAGGAAAAGATGACTTAAAGTTTGAATAAGCTAGAAGCCATAGTATTGACCCTTGCAGCCCCATAGGCTGAGAAATAGAGACTATATTTAGATAAGCCACAACAACTGGGAACAAAATGGACTGGCACAAAATTCCCAGGGTATGGGCTAAAGATAATCCTCCTGGACCAGCTGTAAATCAAAAACTAGTGATTGTGGAACTAAAACCAGAGACAATTCTTGTTTGAGTCCACCAATACTCCCTCCCCTGAGAACCCATACAAGGCATTCAGCAACATTTTAAAGTGGCTCTTGGAGCATGAAATCTTGACACATTGATGGGACTCTTTCCAGCAAATTCTCCCTGGTTTATTTGCTTGAACTTGAAAGATGCTGTTTTCTGTCTCTGCCTTGCACCAATCAGTCAGCCCATCTTTGTGTTTCATTGGGAGGATCCTATCATGGACATAAAGAAACAGCTCACCTGGACTAGGCTTCACCCAGGGATTCAAGAATTCTCCTGCAATCTCTGGAGTTGTGCTGGCTGCAGACCTCAAAGACTTCATCATATCAGAGGACAATTGCACCTTGCTACAGTATGTAGATGACCTCCTTTTGGCTACCCCCAACTTGCGAGAACTGCTGTCAATGAAATAAGGACCTACTTCATCTACTTTTAGAGGCTGGATATAGTGTCCAAAAAAAGAGACACAAATCTCTCAATAAAAATTCAGATATTTAGGTTTCACAATGGGAACAGCAGTTGGGCATTGAATGGAAACGGGTGCCCTCCCAAACCTAGATAAGATAGTTTGGGGGGACAACAGGATCCTGTCAGATCTGGATTCCAAATTTCTCACTTGTGGTAAGCCCCTATATGAAGCTACAAAGGACTGAAAAAGAGTCCCTTCTCTAGAAAGCTGACCAAGAAAGAGTATTTAAACAAATAAAAGAGGACCTAACTCAGGTTTCAGCCTTAAGACTGCCAGATATAACTAATTCATTCTTCCTATATGTTCATGAATGAAAAGAAATGGCTATAGGTGTCTTAACCTAGGTTATAAGATCCTGGCATCACTCAGTGGCATACCTGTTAAAGCAGTTAGACTCTGTGGTTCTGGGATGGCCTCCATGCTTTAAGGTACTTGCTGCCACCACCTTGTTAATGCAGAAGGCTAACAAGCTGACTTTGGGACAAAAAGTGTTATTCGATTACCACACTCAGTTATTACCTTGAAAGACCAGGGAGGACACTATTAGTTATCAAATTCAAGGATGACTTGTCCTATCAAGGACTCCTATGTGAAAATCCTTCCATAACTCTAGAGACTGAATACTCTTAATCCATCTACCTTGCTCCCAACTGAACTGGAAGCACCGCTTCATGACTATATGAAAATTGTGGATGAAGTATTCTTGAGCCAGGGAGATCTCACAGATTTCCCTCTCAGTGACCCAGATGTTAACTATTTCACAGATGAAAGTAATCCTGTGGTAGAAGGGGGTCCAATGGGCAGGATATACAGTAGTGATATTGGACTCTGTGGTAGAGGCCCAGCCTCTGCCTACTGGAACCTCAGCCCAGAAGGCAAAGCCAATAGCCTTGACAAGGGCTCTTTTGCTAGCAAAGGACAAAAAAAGCTAACATCTACACTGATTCCAAATATGCCTGTGCAACATTGCATTTACATGGGGCTAAATATAGGGAAAGAGAGCTCTTGATTGCAGAGAGAAAAGAAATATAAAGAAGAAATCTCATAGCTCCTTGACACTGTAGAGATCCCAAAGAAAGTGGCTATAATACACTTCAGGGGGCACCAGAGGCCTAGAATATGGGAAGCTAGAGGAAACCAAAGGGCAAACAGGGAAGCAAAACAGTCTGTTATGATGGCCCTACAACCCTAAAGAAGGGCCCTAGTCATGTCACTCATCCCAAAGCCTCTTCTAGAGACCTCAAACTACTCTTCAAATGAAAAAGCCTGGTTCACCCAAGAATCTGGTAATTATATCAAGGGGAGATGGTGGAAATTCTCTAATGGGAGACTGCCCATCCTTGAATATATGACCCCTAGGTTTGTAAAACAATTCCATCAAGTATCTCACAAGGGAAAAACAGCACTGGAGATGTTGTTAAGCTATCATTTTTATGTGGCACATCTCACTGCCATCACCAGAGCCATATAAGAGCAATGCTTAACCTGTCCTCAAAAGAACCCAAGAAAAGAGCCCACTCGGCCCCTGGGTATTCAAGAAATGGTTACTATCCTTTGTGAAAATTTGTTCATGGACTTCATTGAACTGCTTCAAACAAGAGGCTATCAATATATGTTGCTGCTCCTTTGTACCTCCTCAGGATTGCTTGAGATTTTCCCCACCTGTACAGAAAAGACTCAAGAGATAACCAAAGTACTGGTAAGAGATACCATCCCAAGATTTTGAGTTTCTTTGACTTTTGGGTCAAACAATAGGCCAGCATTCATAGTCAAGACACTACATGGACTCATAAAGATGTTAAACATAAAGTGGAAACTATATATGGTCTACCAGCCACAGAGCTCAGAAAACAGACACATAAACATTTGTTGAAAAAATATTGCCAAGAAACCCACCTGAAATGGGCTCAAGTCCTGCCCATGTTCCTCCTCTGAGTCAAGTACACCTCCATCAAACAAACTGGGTATCCTCCTTGTAAGATTTTATTCAGGTTGCTACCCCCAATTATAAGCCAAATTAAGGGTAATGTTCATGAACTAGGGAAATTGACACTACAAAGAAGATGGAAGCTTTGAAAATAGTCATGCAAGACATCCATGACTGGTTACAAGAGAAAATGACCATAAGCCAAACAGGTCAAATTGACCCTTTCAAGCCTGGGGACTTTATTTAGATCAAGAAATGGAGTCCAACAATTCTGGGATGCATATGGGATGTGCTTCATACTGTAATCCTATCCACTCCCACTGCTATTAAATTTGAAAGAACTGTGCTTTAGATCCACCACACTTGGCTAAAGTCAGCAGCTCAAGATAAGTAGACAAGCGGGATCCAGACCACCGAAACAAGTTGATCCTGCAAGGAGATCAGGCTGCCACTGAAAACAACAACCCTGCTCTAGTTACCCTGAAAGTTGACTAGTCTATAAATGGCTGAAGCCTGAAGAAACAGCAGGCCTGCTCTGGTCACTCCCGAAGCTAACCAGCCCACACACTGCTGAAGCTCGAGGATAAACATAGACTCACAATGACAACATAAATCTCTTATACTCTTTGTTATAATTCTCCCTTGACTCTTACTCTATTTGTCAAAAATATTTAGTTGGCCATAGAGACTTTGGTGACTGATGGCCTTAACCAAGTACCAGCCTGTACCTAATAGGGAGCCACTCCCTGATGACAAGATAAATTATGATAAAGATAATCTCTCTTTGAGATTCATTCATAAAGAGCATCAATGGGAGAAATAAAGAAGAACTTAAAACAAGGTTTTTCCAAGCCTTGGGCAACCCCCCCCCCAACTCCCACTCCCCTATAGCTATAACTCCTTGGTCTGGTACAAATAAAATTGGTATCTGTGATCTGGAAATAAAGCTTATGTCATTTTGTTCTCACAAGATTCACAAGGGTCTGTCTTCTTTCAAGGCTAAATTGCAAAACTGTTACCCTTGTTCTGCTTCTGTAAACTCACTTGCTATGTCACTAAAAAGACTACCCCCCTTCTACAAAATTTATAAAACTAGACTTTGTTCTGTGCTCAACCTTTGGACATGAGTCCATTGAGCTGGTGTGAACCTAAAATCCTGGAATAAAATCCTCCTATTTCCCGTAGTCTCTCCAGTTTCTTAAATGCTGCAGGAATAGGCTTAAGAACTTGTGCTTTCTGACTTGGATCTATACAAATATGCATTCACTAAAGGCTGTTTACTGTAGTTTATCCACTAATCTATCACATTTCATGATTCTTTCTATATAAAAACAAGTAATTCTTCTCAAGTCCTTAAGAAGTCTTGTGTCAATATATGTTCCGAATCTAGGTAGATAAAGCACTCTAGGTTGAAATATTTAGTACTAAACTGCTCTTTCCATCTGAAAACTTGTTAACTGAAGGAACAAGTTTTCATTCTTCCCATACACTCTCTATATAATGGTAAGAAGGACAACTTCTCTAGATCATCTTTTTCAAAAAGGTATAAAATGGCAGCACACAGATGTCATTGTACCATAAGAATTCTGAAATTTGTTAGGGAGACATATTTCATGAGGATTTAGTCCTAATTCTTGGGGAGTAATTCTTCATGACTTTTCTCTGTCCTATGTGTTCTGAACTCTAGTCTCTGTCATCTTTTCTCATTCATAAAAGTGGCTACAGTCTATAGCCAAGCAGTTTTTTCAACTTGCTTTCTTTCTACATTGGTGAGGGAAACCATTCAAGGATCCTATTTGGGTTCATTTTATTATATAAATGCCACATAAATCTCTCTGAGATAAATTGTTCTCTTCCTTGGCATTATACTAAAATGGCTAAGGGACAACTTCCTTAATGTTCCTAGAACACATATTTTTCAAGGGAAAGACAGGATCTGTGAGGTATATCTTTAAGATCCTTTAAGGGCTTTTACACAACATAATTGTTCCTGGATAAACACCCTGAGACATTTCTGAAATCTTACAGAAGTTTACAGCTACAACAGGCTTTATCTTTAGGTCTTGTGTTCCTGAATGTTCCATGAATTTTGTCTTTGCCTGGAAGCTATTTGTCATTTATTTTTCCAGTCATAGAGGTAATAAATGTTTACATAGTTTTCAAGTTTAGTAAATTCTGTCTCTACTTTATTAAAACTTCCTTTGGTGCATCTCTCTCCTTTTATATTTTACTGTGGTCAGTTAGAGGAAGCCAAGAGCACCTTCAATCTTCTGGCTAAAAAAACTCCTTAGCTAGATCAATCACTGCACTAAATATACATTCTACATTCTGCATTTGTGTAGGCTAAAGGGTTGCTCCATTGTCTACTATTTCTCCACAATGATCCCCTTCCTCAAGTTTCTAATAATATTTTCCTTCTTTTCCTTTAAGCATTTTTAAGAGTTTTCTCCAAGAAGTTTAAACTGTCTTCAACAGTCTCTTCAAGGTTTCCAAAATAATTTACACATATTTGGGCTTTTATTACCTCAGCTTCTTTCATATGTCATCAAATCTATTACAAATCTAGTGTGTAACGCAAATTTGTATATAACAAATCATCTGAAAACATACTAGTTTAAAGCCATAATCATTCACTGTGTCTCATGTTTTCTGTAGTATAAGATTTCAAGAGTGACTCTACTGGGTATCACTGGTTCTCAGTTCTCTAATAAGGTTATAGTCAGATTTAAATTGACCTTGTCTTGGGCAGAAGAATCTTTTTTCCAAGTAGTTCACAAACATAGTATGCAAGCTGATGGTGGCTGTTGGCCTGGTGTCTCAGCTCCTCTTTACATAAATTTGTCTTCAAGGTAGCTTGAGTGCCTTGTTTTCTTTAGAGCAATCTGTCTAGAAGGCCAAAAGAAAAAAGGTATCAGTCTGTCTTACCTGTAATAACTTAGCCTTGGAACTCAAGTACTTTCATTTTTGCTGTATTCCATTAGTAATATATGAACTACCTTTAATGCAGCATTAAAGGAGCTACATAATGTAGTGTAACTTAGGAGAGTAAGGAGACCTGTGGAGACTCGATACAACAGATGTTTTTTCTATCTTATTTTTTAGAAATGGTATATTGCTGTTCATTGGAAAAGTAAGATACATGTTCAGAATGTTTTTAAGCTTTATGTTGTATTTCCTTTTGTTATGGAGCAATCTCTATGTATGTGGGAGATAATTGAGCTAGGCAATACACTTCCTTTATCTCAGTTAATGTTTAACCACTCAGAATGCATAGATATCATATTATAGACAATGAAGCTAAGGCTCTGAAGGTTTGATTAAGTTATCAGCAGTCATTGAAGAGGAAGGCATAATAGGGTAGAATAAGATGTGAATTTTTCTCCTAGTGCAAGGCTCCTGAAAGTTTATTAATAGTATAAAATGAGAAGCTCCAGTAAATTCAGCTGAAAGGAGAGAACTGCCATAAAGAGAAGGTAACAAAGAATAATTTATAGAGTAAGTTTTACAGCTACCATGTCCCTTGTGTGTGTGAGTGTGGGTGGGCATCTGTGTGACAAACTGTGTATAGTTTTAAATAGTGAGGTATAATAGCAAGCAATCAGTAATAGGTTGTTTTGATGAATATTTCTGATTTAATGATATTTATCTTTAATTTTATATTCATGTATAATGTATAGTAAATAAAATGGAAATTATATACTTATTTCAAGAATATATTAGCATACAAAGCAAAACGTAGACTATTGTTGATTTTTGCCTTTTTTTACTTCATTTAAAAAAGAGTAGAACCTATTACTTTTGTAAAATGATTTTTTTATTATCAACATTTCATGCCAGAACATCAAACAGCCATAAAGAAGGTGTAGGTATTGCAGATAGCTATGTTAGTTAGAAATTGTTATAAAAAGCAGTTAGACAAAGCTGGCCCCTCAGCATAGAAAATAATTGAGGCACATTCACTGGTTAGCATTATAAAACGAGAAGAGGTACTGCACCCACCTACTTCCCTGGGGATGAAGAGAAGTGATCAATACTCTAAATAGACATCAGTCTCCCTGGCCCATTTCCTTTCTGGAAATTCCTTGTTCATTCTATGTATGCTTGCTGTGTGACTAGTTTTCCAATTTAATCCTCATTTAATCAATATTACCTCAATGGGGGGCTTATGTTGATTAGGACTGTGAGATGAGCAAAAGTTGTTTTTTTTTGCACAAGGGATCAAATTCAGGACCTTCTGGTTGTGAAGCAGGTGGTGGAATCACTGAGCTAAATCCCAGGGCCACCCAAAAGGTTTTTACAACAGTAAGTGGGATAAGTTAAGGAGATAAGGAATTTGTCCCTCCCTAGGGGAAACCTTTCTCTTTTTGTATTACTACTCAGGTCTCAAAGACCCAGAATGTTTTCAACTGATGTAATTTTGTACTTGAGTATCACAGCATCACAGTACTATTGAGGCCTCAGATATCCCTAATCATAATTTAATTGTAAAATGATTTTCCCCCCCGAATTATGTAGAATGGCTCCCAACAATGATGCACAATCTTCATCATTAAAAGTCAAAGATGAATATTGACTATTTCACCAGGCATTCATTGAGGTGAAAAACCTGTTTAAAATTATTTCAGGATGAAATACTATCTTATCTCACATATAAATATGATGCATTTTATACGGTTTGACTGTACATTGAGTTTATAGAAATGTAGCTACTTTGACTCTTCAGATGTCTTTATACCTTATTTTTTCCCAGGAGTTGTTTACCATTTTGCCAAACTTAACTACTGATGGAAATGTTTTATATTATTTACACCATATTTGAAATCTGTATTTCCAACTTTTCCAATAATGATGACTTTTTGTATATACAGATGTGTGTATATATATATACACACATGTGTATATGTGAATATATCTATTGAATTTTTATTTTAAAATGTCAAACTAGAAAATAGTGATAATATTTTCATACTGTTGATTTGCTTTATCTTTATACTTGCTTATTACAAATAGATATAAAAATATGCATTTTGCCCAATTATTTTCATATTGAAATATATAAAATTACTTTCTTTTATAACTCTTTTATATCAATGTCAGGATGTTATCTTGTGTTATAAATATTGTTTGTATGTAAATTATATCACCTTATATTTATTTCAAAATATGAAAGGGGTGTGGCAGAACTATAACCCTCTTCAAAAAAAGGGAAAAAAAGATGTCCATGATCTTAGAGTTAAAGACTTTTCAGAGGCGATTGTCAGGTAAAAGGGCCAAAGACCAAGACCAGACCAGGCCACAACAAGCCTTTATTAGGGGAATAGATCTGCCGGGCTGTCTCTGAACAAAGGAGAGACAAAAGCAACATGGCTGGGGCAGGGAGAGTCTTTTACAGAGACTGGGGTGGAGTTTGTAGGGGCTGAGGTGGGGTTGAGTGAGGTAGTGACTAGGGAATGGAGGAGCCGGTGATGTCACTAGATGGTAGGAGGTGAGCGAGTATTAGGTTACTTTCTAGGCAGGAACAGGGGCATGCTGGGAAGAAGGGTTTATTCTTTGGTGGGAGCAACCATCTTGGCATGATGTCACACAGGGAGGGGGCAAGGCACCATAGGAAGAGGGCAGCTGCTATACATAATAGCTGCTGAGGTGATGGGAGACCTATCAGCGATTATCCTGGATTAGGAATGTAGGCCAAGTGCTATGGATATAGGGCACCAAGTAGTCCAAATAAGGGAAATATTATAAACTGGCTAGATATCTGAAACACAAGTTCATGTTCTCTAAAATTGAAAGAATTCTAGGAACAATGGAGGTTAAGAATAGGAAAAATTTATTGAGCGAGAGATAGCTTCTGTCTAAGAGAGATATAAGGGGGACTGGAAAGTGGGTTGCCTGCCCACCCTGCTTCTGGAAGATGTTTTGTTGAACAAAGCCATGAGGTGTGATGAAACTACAGTCAAGTAATAAGATTACAAGTATAGTTCCTTAGGTAATATTGATCCAGTGGGAAATCATGAGGTGGGACAAAACTGTGATCAACCAATAAGATTATAACAAGTAGCATCACTTAGGTAATATTGATTAAATGGCCAGGAAATGGGGTAGCTAGTCACTACTTAGCACACACGGAAGGAACAAGAACTTCCAGGCCCAAGGTGATTGATACCTATTTAGAATATCAATCACTGCTATTTATCTCAAGGGGAAGTATGTGAGCATAGTACTTTTTCTCTTTGTATAATGTTGACCTTCAATCAAGGTATTTGGATTGTCTTTCATACTGATTCCTGGAGTGTTGGCTCTAACTGCCTACAAAATATCTAATTAACTTAGCTTTCTACAATATTATGACAATACTGTTGCAATTGCCTTTTATATTTGAAAGAGGAAGATGGGAGGGTCAGAGTCACAAAAACAATGTGATGACAGAAGCACATGTCCGAGGGATGTAGTCACTGGGTTTAAAGATGAGAAGTGATCTATGAACCAAGGAATTTATACAGCCTCTAGAATTTAAAAAAGGTACACACACACATACACACACACACACAAAGATTGCCCACCTATAATTTCCTTCCCCCAACCCCCAAAATGCAGCCTTGCTGATTCTCTGGTTTTAGCCCTGTGAAACCTATTTTGTATTCTGATCTCCAGCATTGTAAAGTAGTAAATTTGATTGCTTTAGGCCACTGAGTTTATGGTAATTTGTTATAGTAGCAATTGGAAGCTAATACAGGGATCTCAAAGTAAAACTGATCTCAGCAGGGATAAAACAGGCAAGGAAGACTTTATTGAATACTGCTGTACAGTAAAAGAGATTGAGCTCAGTCCCTTTAAAGGGCTGGTGTGAGCTAGTGGAAAAGGTCTTAGGAAGATATTAGGCTAAAGCTGGTCATTGTGATTAGATTATCTGTGTTTACTAATTATCATTTAATGAAAGATACTCTCCTACCTTCCCATAGAAAGTGCAAATAAAGACCTGCACACCTTTCTTTCTCTTTCTCGTTTTACTTTTTTTCTTTTTTCTCTTTCTTTCATTCTCTCTCCCTCTCTCTCTCTCTCTCTCTCTCTCTCTCTCTCTCTCATTGAACCCAAGGCCTTGAGATTCAGCTATATCTCAAACCTTATTTAAGAAAAAAAAAATTTTAAGACAAAGTCTCATTAACTTGCCCAAACTGAGTGCAAACTTTAGATGTGCCTATGTCCAGCTAGGGTCCTATCTTTCTTGGCTCCTTTTCAGAGGGATAGTACCCAGGTCATTGAAAAAGACGTTCCTGAGTTGTAAAACTGGCAAAACATTTTTAAATTGTAAAATTCCACATTTGAAGAGGTAAAAGAAGAATCACAAGTTTTCTAAAATAAATGCTCAAACAAAATGGAGGTAATGGGAATACAGCCAGGAAGACTGTAAAGTTTAGTCATGCTAAAGTCAGGAAGACTGATAAGATTGTCTTTGTCATGGAGATTAACAACATTTGTTTAAAAATGATTATTGCATCTGCTACAGCTGGGAATAATTACAGCAGATAAGTTATAATTGTGTTTTCATAAACAGGACACACGTGTAAATACCTAATAGTTTCTCTAGTGTGAGAAAGTGTAAATAAGTACTAAGTGTAAATAAGTGTAAATAAGGACTAAAAGGTATAACAGATAATGTGAAATAGGAAGAAAAGGGGCAAAGGGAAGGGGGAAGTGGGAGGGGTAGGGAAAGGAAAGAGGAGAATGGAATTAATATGAGAAAATGAAAAAATAGAAACAAAATCTTTGTAAATAGGGAGGGACAGAGGGGTTGAAGGGAGGGCAGGGGAAGGGGGAAAAATAAGAACCAAGAGAGATTATGTAAAGGTGCAAATTTCCAATGATGAATGCCATTATGATGTGCACCTAAAATGTACCAATAAAAGAAAAAAAATTGTGTTTTCAGTTTTTTAAAAGTCACATCTCAAAATTTTGAATAAACAAGCTTTTGGTGAATTTCTCATAGACTGTTTTTATTATTTTCTTGTTATCAGAATTGATCTAAAATCTTATCTTGGCCATAAAGCTTTCCCTAGTTTTCCAACATTGTTAACTCTTTCATCAAAAGCCCTACAACTAAATATGTGCCTTAATATGTTTTCCATATATTTTTTATCAATATTTAGATTATCTGAATGTTTCTGGCTAAAGATTTGGTTCTCTGTGTTCTATGTGTTTCTTAAATTAGAAGGTATCATATTCTTACCATAGTAGATATAGTAGACACAAATATAAGACCATTGTTTGACTAATCTCTTGACTTTATTAATGTAGGCAGAATGAAAATTTCAAAATGTTAAAATTAGTCTAATAGAATAAAATACAAGTGCATCTAAAATACTCTGGTTAAAACTACAATATTTATGAAGGTAACTTTTTCTTTCTTCTTAGAAGCACCATGTTGCAGGGACAAGGACTGCAAATTCAAATATATGTATTTGTGTGTGATTGGGTGTGTGTGTATGTTTTTAAAATATGGAATTACATAAGCTAAATACTTTGAGATAATATATACCAAAGTCATGCCCAACTGCTATGAATAAATTAAGCTCCTTGTCCCATAGTACCTGCTGTCATAGTGGAAACATTATGCATCTGCACTGTTTAATACATTAGCCACTAGCCATATGATACTATTTGGTATTTGGCATATGGTTACTGTGTTTAAAGAACTGAATTTTGAATTTTATTTCACTTGATTAATTTGACTTATGGCTTATAGCTACCATACTGGAAAGCTCAGCACTTGAATCAAAGTTTCTGTAATTATCTTTCATGATAAGAATAGAGTTGAACCCTAAAAATCTGTGATGTAAGATAATTGACAGACAAGCATTGTTGTGCACATTTTATTTTAAAAAGAGCCATTAAAACAACTGAAATTAAACATAATGGTTCCAAAACATTGGTATTGTTATCTAAACGGCAGAGGGAAGACATGTGGTATCTAAGATATAAAAGTCAATATTTTCACAATGGACAATCTTGTTAATCTAATACTAAAACCAAAGAGAGACATGTATGTCCATTGCAGAGCACAGTGTTGTTTTTATTTTATATGTCCCTTTAAATGATTAAGAACCTAGTATTATCTCATCTACGTTAGTAAAAGTTATTTCTGAATTTTATAGTAGAGACAGTTAAATCAGAAAGGCAATGTCAACTTCACTATGAAAAGTCTTGACACTTCCCACTAGGTGAGGTTCTAATTTTTGACAATGTTCATTCTTTCGGGTTTCCTACAGACTGCTTTCAAGAAGTTTAAAATCTTTGTCATTCACTGCTCCCTTGAATTTTTTACCTCAATTTATAATTCATCATTGATTTAATTAACTTCAAATAGCACACAAAATTCAGCAGACAGAGCCAAGAACTGAGTAACAGGTGGGGAAACAAAAGAAAAGAGAGTATAGCAGAGCCTCAGACAGAATGAAATGGCGTACAGAGAGAACTTTAAAACAGGAAATTGTGTTTCAGAATAATGTGCTACTTTCTGTAAATCAAGAGAGCTTCCCATGATCAAATTCCACATGTCATTGTTGGGCTGCTCTGGAAAATGCAAGCAGCACTATCTGGTGATCCCTTTGTGTCTTTAACCATTGTAAAAGTAATTACAGAACATAGCTCAATCTTTTCACAGCCCATTGTCTTCAGAGACAGTAGTGATGGTTAAACAATTAGGTCTTCGGAGTTTTATATATGCTTTATCAGTTGAATCACTTACAACTTCTGCAATTTATACTGCACATATTAAACTATAACTTTACCACTAGTCATTGTGAGCTTAAGAGACTCAAAGGAAGTCAAATGATTGCCTTAAATTCAAAGAGATAATAATCACTTCTCAGCCTTTTGGTTAAGATCAAGTGAAGAGATACTTGACAACAAATGTAGAATTTTAATTTAGAAGGCCATTGCCATTTCCAAAAGAAACTAACTTTCCCATTTTAGAAAGATTACATACAAAACCCTGATTAATCATGAAACATGAGATTTTTATCTACAAAAGTCAGAAAATTCAATTTTGCTCCATACTGCAGAACTATAAATTGTTATGTACTTTCTGTGATCTAATAATTAATTCTTACTCACCTTGGCAATTGCTCATTCAAATATTGCAAAATATAAACATAGAGTGGACAATACTACCTCTCTAAGGAACATTTTTGTTGATTAGGGAACTATTTAGATCTGTATTTTGTTATTTTAGTAAAAGACTTCTATAAATGATGGAATTTTTGTGAGAGGCATTATAAAGTAATAGTTAACTCATTGTGAAGCCAGCTACCAAAATTCAAATCAAAGCCTGCTATTTACTATCTATATGACCTTGAGCAAGTTACTTAACTTGTCTAGAATTAGTTAATAGACCCCAGTAAGATCAGAATAGGAGGATGTTTTCCACAGCCTTCAGTACCCCAGTCTCCTAGGTTTCTTTGTGTTATTTTGTCCATCCTGGGACTAGTTTATGGTAGTGTGGTTGGGAAAGGACCAGTGAACACAAGGCAGGACATGGATGCAGACCACATAGCCCCTGCCCACTGTATCTGAGGTTGTGCCGGATGGTGGAAAGTGTTCATTTGATAAAATCATTTGTTCACACTTTGTGAGAAGCCAATGCAGACTTCTCTTAGGGCACACTTTCTGGTATCTGCTTTGAAAGGAAAAGAAATTTGGGTTCACTATATTAAAAACCCTCATGATAAATACCCAGATCTCATGTATATGAATAATGGAATAAGACTTTCCTCAAAGGTTTTATTTGGCCAATAGTCTTTCAAGTACTTTGCAGAGTTTCTACTTACATATAAATGTAGGTAAACATTAGTGTTTCATCTTCTGCCAACAGAAATTCAGAAGAATCATCATAACAGAATCTGAAGGACCAAATGCTCAGTGTGTCTTCAGCACCCTGTGAGAGAATCCAATCACACAGTGACTTTTGAAGCCACACTGGGCTCTGTCCTCTAATCAGTGCCATGGGAGGCACTAAATAAGATGAGAATGGCACAGATGCTTTTTAACAGAGGTGATTATGATTTGAAGGAGAAATCATTGGGTGTATCTCCCTAAGTAAAGCTGAACAATTAAATAGAAGGCTGGTTAAAATCATCAAGAAGCCAGAGGACTTAACTACCTGGTAGGAGATCAGAAAGAGAAACATTTTTTCATGCAATAAAAATTTAAAACATCTCTCAAACTCAAATACTTTGCAAGGTTCAGGGGCCACGTCCACCCTTATGTTTTATAGTAAATGAAGTTCAATCACTGGCAGCTCAATAAATAACGATAAAAATTCTCCCTCTAGGAGGATATTACAAAATACATATTTCTCTTATTTTTTCTTTACCATATAAATCTCACATTATATTACTTAAAAGATATTCTATAGCAGTAGCAAAAAAATGACAAGGAGAGTACAAACACTATCTTTGAGATTTGTTTTTTACATATCATGTTCTTTAACTTTTGAAGACTTAAGTTGACTAAATATTTATTTCTGCCCCAAGTTTACCTTTGGAGTCCTATTAGGTCAAGATTCTTGGAAATAATTTAATTAAATAGAATAATGTCATTTATAATTACCTTTTGATTATATATGGTTATCCAGTAAAGATGTGACATTTGTTGGTTTATATTGTTTTTAATTTATTCATTTATTTATTTACTTTTTGTACCAGGGATCGGACCCAGGACTTTGTGCTTGCCAGGCAGGCACTGTGCCACTGAGCTACACATCCCTAGCTCTCCTAATGTGTGTTTTTAACAATACTTTTTAATAACAAATCTAGTCTTTCTTACCAAGTGATTTCTCTATAGTGTTGAAAAGTAACATTTATCTGAGTAGCAGCCTGCCATTAGATCATATTAGAAAGCATTTCCAGAATATGAAAGGACCAAAATATCAGGATTTCATGCAGGAGCTTTCAAAGGCTCCATCATGTCTATGGTATGAAATGTCAGCAACTCCTATAATAGTAAACCAAACAATTTACTCAAACCCTGGATGCCAAAGTGAAATAGACTCCTTCAAAATGAATAGCTTGTCAATGGACATAGGACCTGTTACAAAAACCTGTTAGAAGTGAAGGCTGCTAGGACAACAGGCAGAGCTGACATGTGTGTGTGTTACCTGATTCACTGCCTGACTTTCATATACTATCTACTGACCTGAATTTATTCCTATCATCTCTGAATCCAGCACTTCTGAATGACAGCAGTACTATCATTTCTACATTGAACTTCATATTCTAGAAACTAGAAACTAGGGAGAAATTATAAGTTACACAATTCTAATACACTTTAATATTTTTTTAATTAACTTTATTGGTACATTTTACATATACATTATGATCACATTCATCATTGAGAATTTGTACCTGTACATGATATATCTTAGTTCTTGTTTTTTCACATTCCCCTTCTTTCCCTTCCACCTCTCCAACCCTCCCTATTTACAAAAGCTTTGTTTCTATTTTTTCCTTCTTTTCTCATATATTTTTCTTTCCAGTCTTTCCTTTCCCCACTTCTCCTTCCCCTTTGAACTTTTATGCAAATGAAACAATGCTGAGATTCCACCCTCACTCCAGAAAGAATGGCTGCTGTCAAGAAATCAACCAATACCAAACGCAGGCAGGGCTGTGGGAAAAAAGAAACCCTTCACCAATGTTGGTGAACTGGTGAGACCACTATGGAAATCAGTATGGAGATACCCTTTAATATTATCTAATAAAAATTCTCATTTGATTACAAGGGAAATGGGAAGTAGCTATTCATATACATCACCTGTCATCTCCTCATTGCCTCAAGCAATCCCTGCACTGGAAATAAAATAGAATCATTGAATAGCCAATTTGGTAGCATTGGTTCTAATTTTTAGGAGGGTCTCATTTCTCAATTTTTTCCATGGACACACTGCAATTGACATTTGAGAGGCAGACCTACAGGGTTCATAATTTTTGATTATTCCACTTTATCTAAGTACCAGTTTCTGGGGCTTTAGGAAGTGCCCAGTAAAACAATCACAAGTTGTCAGTGACTAGGCTTGAGTTTCTTCACAAATTACAGCTGATTGTATGACTATTTATATTTGGTCAATTTCATGTTTGTGTCCCCTCCAAAACCCATGTTGAAAATTAATCACCACTGTAATACTGTTAGGGAGCCAGGCTTTTAAGAGGCTACTAGCTCATGAGAGCTTCTTATACAACCATGGGATTAAGACATTTATAAACTGACTTCAGGAATATTAGATCCTTTTTGATCTGCTACTCTTTTCTCCTCCTCTTTTTACAGTGTAAAGACACAGAGTTCCTTCTCAATGGTGCAAGGACAAGGTGCCACTTTGGAAGCTGAGGATGGGGCCCTTATTAGATATAAAACCTGCTAGGGCTTGGATATGGACTTCCTTACATGAAAAATGGTGAAAAGTAAGTTTCTACTGTTGATAAATTTGCTCACTGTAGGACTTTCTGTTATAGTGTCATAAACAAAGACATGGTCCTATGCAAAACAAGTTTGCTTCTTTTTTAGCAGAGGTTCCACTTCTAACACTTGTTGATTCACTTGCCCTACTGTTGGAGCTTCAGCAGGCACATGGTCTGAGATTCATGGTAGAAAAGACAATGGTTTAACCATCTTCAAAAACGTCCTCAATTTTTCACCTATTGGTCTCTAACAATTCAAGAAATGAAGGCTTTCAGAACTTATTACTTATGAAATCCCATTATTAATTATATATTTTTCAATATATATTTATCAGTTATATATTTATCCATTGTATGTTTTTATAAAAAATAATTTGAAGAAGCAAACTCGAGCTAACAAAGTTTAAGAGCAATTATTTTCCCACATGCATGGAAAAATGTCAATAGATTCCATTTATAAGGACCTCGTATTGGTTGAGTGTGTGTATGTGTGAGAAAATCTTAGCTCCATCCTCTTCATAGGTTGTATTTATCTTCAGATCATAGTAGCAAAACATAACATCTCAAAGTTTTAAAAGTACACAAAACTTGACTAGAGGAGAAATTATCTATATCCTAGGATCTCCACCTAAATTCCTGAAATATTACTCATATTGAGTTCTTTAGGTCAAGGAATACGTTGTGCTGGTTTAAGTTAAATTTATGTACTAAACCTGTGTGTTAAGAGAATGTCATATTTCCTGTAAGCAATGCTTTTTAAATATACACCTGGGCATTGTGAAGAAAAAAAATGAAAAGGTGCTAAATACTTTGAAACATTTTATAACAGCTCAATAAATAAATAAAATATATATTGAATAAGTTATCAAAAATGACATCCAGTTTATGTTCAGTCCATTTACAAAAACAAAAATTACTTTCACAAAATCAGACTTTTAATAGTAAAATTTAATATGTGATTCAGCTCCATATAAGTGGACTACAGAAACTTGGTTTTTGTAAATGATTTTATGTAAACAAATAATTTGATTAGTAGTTATCCAAGGCAAGTCACCTTGTCTAGTGTTAATCCTATGCCAGTTCAAATGGCTGATTTATCATCTAACATTGGAAAAGATATTAGTTCATAGGCTCTTATTGCTTGAATTTTAAAAATCATACTTTGGTTTGTTTCCTAATATTTGCAGTCTTCCCTTCATATTTCATTCATAAATGCATCAGCCTCATGCTAAAAGCATCAATCACATTGAACTCTAATTTTGAATCTACATCTTTTATCCTGCCTACTGACCTTCTTACCAAGTGTTCTTAAAAATAAATGTAGATAAAACCTGAAGCCAAATTGAAATGCAGACACTCCATTCAGTTTACCTTCTGCTCATAACAATAATTATAATATCAACAGTACAATCCTTATTACATGTGTGAAGTCAATTCTTTTCAATTTCTATCTAGGTATAAGATTTCTCATTCAGAGACTAGTCACATGTTCAGATTGAGTAGATAAACTTATCTATTTTCCATACCTATCAGCCAAGCATAAGACTTGTACTTTCTCCATATCATTGTTGATTTGAAATTATCAGTCTGAACACATTGCTGGAGCTCTGAAAATTGAGGGAAGGATTTAACTTAAGCTTTTCT
Source organism: Heterocephalus glaber (assembly GCF_000247695.1). Next base: position 4,565,137 of record NW_004624867.1, read on the forward strand.
TTGTTCATTTTTATAAGAGGTATATCATAATTGTGTTGAATTAAAGTACTTTTCAATATCTGGTGTAAGAAAATTATTCAGTAAATTATAAGTTATAACAGAATTTGGAATAAAAATTGTCAAAGCATCATATCCCAACAATTCTCCTTAAAAAGTAATGATCTGTTATTTTATGGTGCTTAACTGTTAACTTTAGCATGTACATTCTCTCTAGCGTCATGAGGAAGCTGTGATATCTTCTTGAACAGAAAGAGTAGATGTACACTTTTAAATTAAAAAATTTCACTTAAATGACATAAGAATTATTCACATAAAAAGCATCTCTCCAATAGTGAAAAAGTCATTATCTTTACTGAAATCATTTTGTCTTGCACTGAAAATATCCAAAGATCTGGAAAGAACATTGCTGTGGCCAGAGGCTTTCCTATTGGAAAAGCAGGATCTATGAATGGCAGGTTGACAATATCACTGAGCAGATGGAATTAAAGCTAATTTGTAAAACAATTTGGAAATACTCTTCAGAAGAACATGATTTCCCTCCACCTGCAGATTTGTTTTTGGAAACAAAAAAAATATATTCCCTTCAAATATTTCATTCCAAACACACAAACAACCTATGAGAAACACTTGCATGGAGGAACAATGTGTCTGTATATGTGTTTAACAAATTACAGTTTTAAAAATATGTAAATTTATTTTGCAATAAAATATAATTTTCTAAACTCTAAAATTGGGATTATTCTCTATCATTTAGCTTTGTTGGTTTTGCCACTTAATTCCCCTAAGCAAGACTTTTTAGGCTCTTTTCAACCCTTGGGAATAAACAAACATGGAATCAGTCAAACATTGAGGTTGTTTGTAGAAAAATGAAAGCGGATCATTATCTCTACTATATTAAAATAAAAATTCATCAAAAATCTAAACATTAAAACAGAAACATCAAACCTTCAGAAATATGAAATTGGTAAAACTCTTGAAGATACAGGTGTAGGAAAGGATTTTCTAAGTAGAACCTTAATCACACAAGAAATAGTGCAAGAATCAACAAATGGGGTTATATCAGACTGAAAAGAAAAAGAATCAATCTGTAAAGTGAAGAGACAACCTACAGAAAGGTAAAAAAATTTTGCCAGCGACTCTTCAAACATAAGACTAACATAGAGAATATACCAAGAATTCAAAAAATTAAACGACCTAAAATTAAAGACCCAGATAAGAAATGTGCTAGAGAAACAAGAGACACTTCACAGACGAAGAAATACAAATGGCCAACAAATGTCTGAAAAAATGTTCAACATCTCTGGCCATTAGAGAGATGCAAATTAAAACAACACTAATAAGATGGGCATGGTGGCACAAACCTGTTATTCCAGCACTCCAGAGGCAGAGGCAGGAAGATCCCCATGAGTTCAAGGCCAGCCTGAGCTACATAGTAAGACCCTGTCTGAAAAAACAGAAAATAACAACAAGAAAAAACCCACTAAGATTTCATCTTACTCTACTAAGAATGGCAATCATAAGGAAATCAAACAATAACAAATGCTGACATGGCTGTGGTGAAAATAGAACCCTCTTCCATTGCTGGTGGGAATGTAAATGCATACATAAATTATTGAAATAAATATAGAGATTTCTCAAAGAATTGAAATTAGAAATTTCATATGACCCAGCTATCCTTCTGATAGCTATCTTCCCCAAATACCACAAGGCATCATACTAAAGGGATACATGCATACCAATGTTTAGACCAGCACAATTCATAAGAGGTAAATCCTGGAAGAAGCCTGTACATCCATCACCAGATGATTGGATAAGTATAGTGTGGTATCTATATATAATAGAATACTACTAGGCTATTAAGAATGACAAATTTGAGTCATTTGTAGGAAAATGGATGCACCTGAAAAATATAATGTTGAGTAAAATAAATCAGACACACAAGCTTAAATATTGCATGGTATCTCTCATTTGAGTGAGGCAAAGTACAAACAAAAAAATGATAAAGAATGGATAGAAAGAGACAAGGGGACAGATCTAGTCCAATAGGAAAGTTGTCCGAGGAAGCAAAGATAGAGGCAAAGAGAAGGGGATGGGGAAATGAGACGAATAAAGATGTGCCATGTACAGGATCCTAATAGCTCCAATCAATGTAAGCATTGTATGTCATAACATGAGTTAAAGACAAATAATATAACAAGTATGAAAATAGTGACAGGGGAACCAGAAGGGAAGTGGGATGGTAGGGGAAGGGGTTAGAAAAAAAACAAACAAACAAGCTGTAATATGTGCATGTAACCACTCCCCAAGATGATTTTATCTACAGCTAATATATTTTTTAAAAGGCAAAACGAAATATGTTCCTGAGGTGCTTTTCTTGCTATTTTCACTTTTTCTGGCAGGTGTCATTGTTTGCACTCAGGCTACTGAATAGTGTCTAGTTATTTAATTTAATCTTCTCACTGTACAATGTTAAATGCACTGAAACATCAAACCACAACTTAAGGAGCTAATTGTGCAACTGAAATAAGAACAAATGTATTGTGTGGAGAAGGCTTCACTTAAAATTAAGGATGAACAGAACCAGACTAAGTTCCCAGTGGTAATTTTTTAATGTCTCATAGCAGTATTTATTTAGTTTTATATTTGTATATAATTTCTTATAAACACTTCTTTCATTACAATAATTTTATACAAAAAATTTACATGTACTACATTTCCCATTTTATTTTCTCACTTCAGATCATCTGTTTGGAGCAATTTTCCTTGTTGAAGATCAAACTTTTTCAGCTTTTTTAAATGAAGATCAGTTGATGGTCAGTTTTGTTTTGTGCCAATTCTAAACTGATAGTTCTCAGAATTCTGAAGATACCATCTTTTGGGGACACTATTGCTGTTGAGAAACCTACTAAGTAGTGAACAGCAAGGAGAAACAAAAGCAAGAAAATACTAGAAAGTTAGGAGATATGGAGGGAAGAATTATAAGGACTAGGGTAACTAGGAAGAAAGAATAGAGAGAATGGAGGAGAGATAGTATCTGAAGAGATGACAGAATTTTCTACAGTTGTTGCAAAAACAGAAATTCAGGGAGCACATCATATCTGAAACATATCTAAAAATCCACCACTAGGCCACATATGTGAATGGCAAGATACCAAACAAGATTTTAAAAGCAATGAAAGGAGATCCTCTATGAATCCAGTGGTAATTTTTACATATTGCATGTGGCCTGGAAAGGCCTAGTGTCTCTGTTAAGGAATACTCTGTGATTCAGGCAAAGTATCTATTTTTAACCAATGACAATGAAATTCCATACACTAAAATTTAAAACCTGTCATTTCAAGGATATCTCACCATTTACTAAATTAAATCAGGTCACAGCAGAGAATCTCATGCCTTAAAGGTATTATGAGAAAGTGTACAACATTTCCTAGTGCCTCTTGAGATTTCACCTGTCATCATATCCTGAAGAACCTTTGTATCCCAAGACAGTTGTGTTAATATTTTCATTTGTTTAATTCAGAAAACAGCTATCCACTTTCCTCAATCCTCAAATATAATAAAGTTACTAAATTCAAAGTTGTTATTGGTATGAATATGAATACTGAACCATAATTTAGAAAAGCAAATAAATTCCCTTTACAAATATATGTCTAGGTTATATGAGTATAATTTTAGAATAAGAAAATAACAATATGAATTTAAATAATGTTAATAAATAATAAGATCAATCTGGCTTGCTTCTCACAGCTGTACAATATTTGAAAGTATGAACATTCTGTCTTGATTTCCATATTGCTAAAATTATGTCTATTATATGTAACTGTTGCTTTTTTTTCTTTTCTTTCTTTCTTTATTTAGTATCAGGGATCGAACTTGGCACCTTGCGCTTGTGAGTCAGGTGTTGGAACAACTGAGTTAAATTCCCGGCCTTAACTGTTGCTTTTTAAAGTCATTAAATTTTTAAATTATATAGTCCTATATAAAATATAAAAGAACTTACTTCTCATATGGAAATACCAATATGTATCTCACACATACACATACACACAATTCGCAATTACTATATGAATTTCCCATCACAACTAGATAATTCAAGTACAGTAATTTTTTTCCAGTTAAGGCAAAGTTTTTTCACTAAAGTTATTAATTAACCACACTTGTATGACAGTGCCTGTGAGACCTGAGTGACTCCATTTTAAAATTTGGCCCAATTTTAGAGTAAGGTGGCCTGGACATAAATTCTAGTTCCAAGAAAAACCACAAGATGTACTTTGGCCACCTGCCTGTGATAATGTTCAGCAGTCCCCTAGCAACTAGCCTAGCAACAGCTAATCAGTAGCTGCCTCAATGTCCCAGATGCTCTTCTCGATGGCCTGCAACAGCTAATCAGTAGTTACCCCAATACCCCAGTATCCCAGATGTTCTTTTCGATGACTTGAGCAGCCGTTTGCAGTTCAGAGCACAAGGCCCAACCAATTAGGTTTAAACTTTCAAAACTTGCTAAATGCTAGCCAATCATGTGATTTGCGTGTGATTTGAAACCCCGCGCCTTGCTGTAACCTCTACAAAAACCCCTGGTGTTTTAGAGTTGGGGCTCTCAATCTTGACCCGCTGCGCGGTGACAGTTGAGAGTCCCTGCTCGAGCTTGAATAAATGACCCTCGTGTGTTTGCATCGGAATCAGCTCCTTGGTGGTCTTTGGGGACCTCGCGATCTGGGCACAACATGCCACTGTGAAATATTTATTGCAGATGGATGCACTTCAAGTATATATCAATTATCTGAATGACAAACACATATTAAACCTGATAGAATTCACACTAGTTTTATTTCATTTTAAAGAACATGTGAAAGTAATTTTTCCCTTAAAAATCAATTCCAAATAGAATTCTTTATATTTGAACAAAAATATTGTTTATCTGAGTAGCTTAACTTGAAAAATATAGAAGTATTTTATTCATAAATGTCAAATTTTAATCTCATGGTGTCCTATTAGGGGCCAGGGATTTAGTTCAGTGGCACCACGCCTGCCTCGTGAGCACAAGGTCCTGAGTTTGATCCCAGATGCCCCCCAAAAAGAAAAGAAAATCATTGTTTCCTATTAAGATGGTCATTTTTCTATTGACTTTTCAAAGACAAATATCAAAAAAATAAAAGAAGAATATAAAAATTCAGTTCTTATTAAATAGAATAATGCATGGTTAATTAAAGACTGAATTTAACAATATCTCAGCAAAACACTGAGTTCAAATGACGGTGTTAAATATGTACGGCTGATGTGTAGTCACCTCGTATGGTCATTGCTTTTTCTTCTTCTATTTCATTGTCATTCTTATGCCATATATTGCATCCAGACATTCACAGGTCTTGTCATGATTTGATGTAATCGTAATTCCTGACAGAAGGCAAACTTAATTGTCACTTCCTTACTAAAGTTTTTAGATCTCATTTGTAAATAAGAATTCACTGTACTTGTTTGTCATTTGCAGCCCCTGCTGCACTGAACACAGGAAACATGCTCCTTTTATCTACCAACATGACACTAGCAGCAAGTACAATGAAACTTTGTTGATGATGAAAATATAAACTTACATTTCACCGTTAATTCATTGACACATACCACACAACATGGAACTCTGTTCTCCAGAACTAAAAATCTGTCATCTTTAATCAATACTTCTCAAGGGGGCAAAAAAATAGTTCCAAGCATTGGACTTTTCTTTAGAAATTTAATGTGTGGTATCCTAATTTGATTCTTGATTTGCTATGCTCTTTGAAATGTGAATGCCTTAATAAGTAAAAATTGAGTTTGACTTCCAAAGGTGAAGCTACAATCAAATTATTTAAAAATGAAATAGGCTATGACTTTACAGGCTACCAATGAATATATGATATTTTAGCAACAACATTCTTAAGAAATAAATGAACTTATATGATTTTTTACTGCTTGAAAAGCATCCAATTAAGAGGGAAGAGGCCAGTAGGTAATAGTGAACAAGCTTTGTCTCAAGAAAGTTTCTGTTAGTGTTAGATGGATAAGCAGGAAATAGATTTTTAAAAGAGGTGGAAAACATGGCTTGGGAAAATTAGAGAAATGTAAAGGAAATTTAAACAGTGCTCTGGAATAGAAGTTCTGATTCTTTTTTTTAAGTAAAAAAAAACTATTGTTTGACTGATGATCTCATATTGACTTGATAGTTGCCTCTTATTACAAGTAGCTGGAGCACAAGAGAAAGGCAGATATCTGAGAAGTTCTGATTCTTATTCGTCAAGAAAAATGCAGTTCTCATATGCTGATAGAATTAAGTAAACCTCTAGAAAAAAATCTGCCCCAAGTAGGGATTTGAAGTACCTCTTTTTTCTTGAGTGGATCAAATCTAACCTGCTGAGCTTGTTTTCACATTTCCCCAGACCCCAAATCCTCTCATTTCATCTTCCCTGAGTGAAGGCTAAATGAAATCTTTATCCTCAGAGTGCCATTCTGTTCTCTGCCTCTTTTCCAACTTCTTTAGTGGTCTGGCTTCACAACAACTAAGTTCTGGAGTCTGGAAACAGTCTACCAAGACACAAGTAAACAGATATAGTTATATTGCATAAACTCAAATGGCATATCTGGTTCATGATGTTCAGATGTAATTCTCCAAGCTATGGTGTTTATTTTGTTCTGGTTTACATATTAGTAGAAAATTCATCTCACATGGACAATTCATTTAGTGTGTTTATGAATTTATATGCTAATTTCTCTCTTCAAGATTTGTATTTCGGTGCAAAATATTTATAAGTTTGGTCCTCATGTATAACTTGTTTTGTTCCTTAAAAAATATTTACTGAGTTCCTATAATGTTGCAGATGCCATTGGAAGTACTAGACATTCAGGAGAAGAGTTTTAAACCTTATATAGATAGAAAAGGCAAAATGAATTATTCATAAATCAGAATCATAAGCCTGTTGTCAACATTTATGGGGATTTATTTAAAATAAATGTGCTATTATTACAGACACTTTTTGACTGTGGTCAGAGGAGCATCTATCAAAAGCCAGGAATCAAGACAAAGATGAAATGATTAGGCCTACATGCCTCCTGTAGGGTAAAAAATACATTGAAGATTATACTATAATTGGTATCACCTAGTCAAATAAAGTCTAGACAGACATTAGTCATCTAGGTCAGTGACCAGGACCTCCTGATCCATCCCTTCCTAAAAAGGTATTTATTCTTTCCATGTACACTTGCTACATGACCTGCTTCCCCATTGTATCAATATTATCTAAGTGGCTATACTTATAATCTTATTGGTTGTTCATAATTTTGACCCACATTGTACCCACCTTGTGATTTTGAACCCACCTCATGACTTTGCTCTATAAAACTTCCTTTGAGAAGTGGGCTCTTCAGCAACACACTTTTGGGTCCCCTCCTATCAGGAGGTATCTCTCACAATAAATTTTTTCTACTCTTAACCTCTGTTGCTCCTTAGAATTCAGTCTTCAATTTTGGGGAACACAAAATCAGCATATATGACATCTAGCAGGTTGGGAGTTATATTATTTCCCCTATATCACCATTAAAATTCACAAATACCTCAGAGCAAAATTATCTCAGAATGAGGTTGATTCTTAACAACAGTATATATAAAGCTTCTTTATAACATTTTGAATTTTTAAACAACTTCTTCATACATATGATCAGATTGCTATTATTTTAATTTCATATTCTATTTATTGAGGAATAAAAATGGTAGGTCTGGCATTGTATTTGTGCATTAATAATGCACTAATTAATTTACTTTTTAACCTGCAATGTTTTCAGAAGTATTTAATCTCTTTGTATATTTTGTAAAAAAATAAGTGATAAATGTAGGGAACAGGGGAAGGGGACGTTACCAGAACCTCTGCAGTAAGTCCTAGTCTCCTGCGAGCCATGGCAGCACAGGACGAATTACAGGAAAGGTAGACAAATGAGACTGAGAAGAAGCTGAGCTTTGGGTCAGATCAGTGCTGCTCTGGGCGGCAAAGACAAAAGCCCCCTAGCTTGCAGCACTTTTTATTCAGTACTTGGGGAAACAGATGTAACAAGTGAAAATGCAGAGTTCAGTACTTTACATTGGGATAAACAAGGTGTAAAAAGACTGGGGGGCAGTGGAAATCTAAGAAGAATGAAGTATGCAGATGAAGATTTGGTCCCTCTCTGGCGTCTCCCGCAGGTGTGGTTTTGTCCTGGAGCTTTACAGCATC